>VYZT01054132.1:0-110345 GCA_013400735.1 Pomatostomus ruficeps
GCACGCAGCTGAAAACAGAAGCCGACAGGTGGAGGAAGAGTCTTTCTGGAGCTCCAAACAGTCCCTCTCCTCTTGGTGTCCAGGAGCTAAGAAAGTGCCCTTCAGCTGTGCTTTGGCTCTTTTATCTCGTCCCAGTCCCCGTATCCCTGACCCCCTCTGAGGGGAAAAAATCCCAGCTATCAGGGAATCCCAGATAAGGCTAGCCAGCCGCACCCATCTCCGAACCAAGTCTTTGTCCCTTCTTAATCACCCGCCATTAAGGTTTCCAAGCAACTAATCACTCGCCCATTATAACCCCCAGCAACTAGAATGGGGAAAAATTCCAACACAGAGAGCCAAACAAAAAAAAGAAAAGTATCCCAAACCCTGACACTCAGGCAGATATTAGATCTCATCTCTTGCTTCAGAGGACTTTGGCCATGCTCTATACAGTAGACTTCTACCTGTTCCTCATGACCATGCTTTGCTGAACTTGTTATGTCTCAGCTGCTAGTCACTATATTAAATCATTTGGGGTCAGAGGAATGTAGCAATTTTCTTGTTTGTTATTTAAACTTTCTGACCCAATTGTTTCAAGAACGAACATATCTTACTGCATTTAAACATATCTTGCCAAATTCTAACCAAGAGAGAAAAGCTCCTTAGAATGCTTTTTCTTGCACATGATTATGGCTATTTTTTTACTTACCATTCAATTTTCTTTCCATAACCCAGAATCTGACCCCTTGACACAAAAGAATGAGCTAGAGTATCCTTTTTACTTTATAAAATCAGTGCATCACAGCAACTTCTTTGCCTAGAAGGAAGGCAACACACCAGGAAAATCTGGTCTATGCTTTTTGTAACACAGTTTTATTTTTCATCTTCCATTGCTATTCCAGTTTTGAGATGTTCCTGCCACAGTTAACTGCCTCCGAAGAGCTTGGGACATTTTCCTCTGGATCCTCCTAGTTCCCTCTCCCTGAACACATCCTGAATTCGCCCTAAACCAGTCTTCCCAGCAAGGTGGGAAAGGGAAAATACCTTGTACTCATTCCACTCTTCTGTAATAGCACTGCCTTGTCCTTGTGGGAGTCTACCTCCTGGTGTAGCATCCTTTGCACTCTGTCCCAGCCTTCTCCTCTCTCTATGAACCAGCCAAGAGATTTCCAGGAGTATCCACCTTCAGCAGTCAGACTATGTCCACAGTCATTATCATTGCGACCTGCTTTGTCCTGGCATCATTCTTTTCCCAAAGCGGGCAGAGAAATGCATGGACAGGCAAAGAGGTTCACATTTCTTCATTGTCAGATGAGGCCAGAGAATGTCTTGTACCTGTCACTTGAACACCAAGCAAAATACTTGCACATTTGGGGTTTTTTTGAGAACTTGACTTTTCTCTTTTAGGTTGGTTGGTTTTCTCCTGAATAGTTGCCCTTTTATCATTAATATACTTAGTCTTGATGATCCTTTCTGATGACACATTGAAGTCTGAGAAACATAGGCTGTTGTGGGAGCAACCCACATGGACTAGGATTTATTTGGATCTCAGATCTGGAGGCGAATGACTGAGCCTGGAGTTGAGCTTAAGTCAACACCACCTGGGTGAAGATGCAGTGACTTAATTACCTGAACACTGGGGGATTACTATGGATGTTTTACCTACTTTAAACTTGGTGAGGAAAAAGTACATGCTGAACCTTGAAGGCACAATCATTCCAGAATACAAAAGCAGGGTAATATCAAAGCTAATGCAGGGAAATGTCAAATCTAATACAGGGAATACTAGTGAAAGTCAAACTCCAGAACAGGAAAAACTCAGCAGACAGACACCGCAATTCCAAGAATGGCTGAGGAAAGCATTGGAAATGTTTTTAAAGATGGGCCATATAACTGACTAGTTTTTTCTTGTGCCTTATTAGGGGAGCGTGGTTTGATATAAATTGCTTTTGTAATAACCATTTACTGACTCTTCAGAAGTTGTGGCATTCACCAGTAAATCTGTTGTGAAGTTGAACATTGCCACTGCATATGGATAAAACGGAAAAATCAATGGAGAGGGTAGTACGTGTTTTGGGGCATTAGGCATCATTAAAAGTGAAAGGTGCTTGTTGATTTTATGCTTAACCCTCATGCGTGAGCTGAGCTTGTCATCTTTCCACAGAGGCCTCAAGGATATCTGATATGGTTCTGCCTTGTGTCAAGGAGGAGATACAGCTCTCCGTAAACTGACTTGTGCATGAGGCACCAAATGTGCTGGGAAGGGGATGTGTTTACTGTAGTCAGCTTTCTGTTCACACTGGGGGGCACTAATGCAGGGGAAGCTCAAAGCTCCATCTTTTACAGAGCTGTGCTGTATCCTGACCAACACATGTGAATAAGAGTTTATGTGATACACCGTGGCTCAAGAATTCCCTTTAAAATTCCCTCCTTGTGCTGGAGCTTGGTTTAAATTCATATCAGAACAGAGGTGTAGGGGAATCCACAATTATAGGGGCAGGTGTGAGACACTAAAATGGTTAATGGCTTAAACATCATTGAAATCATCAAAGGAGTTTTGCCCATTGTAGCAAACCACAAAGAAACAGGAGTTCATCTTTGATCAGTGAAGCCCACTCCTCACCAAATATGCCTGCTAACTGGAATTTGGACTGTGACGGGAACTTAAGAAAAGGGAATACTATTGTCCAGTCATCCCAGGTCCAGGGAGGAGAACGCCCTGTCTCTCAAAGAAGGTTTTAGTCTTATAAATGTTTCTAGAAAACTATTAGGGTAACAGTCAGGAACAGTCAAGAACCCACTTGTATATTAGAGGGGATTAGAAAGGAACATAGCAAAGCAGTTACGCCACTGTGTAAATTGAGGATTTGCTCTTATCTGAAATGCTGTGTTATGTTTCCTTTCTTCCATTTCAGAATGGGTGGTACCCATGGAAAAGCTATAAAGGTAGACCACAAGAGTGATGAAAGTATGGAATATACTCTGGACAAGGAATGCCCAAACTGACTGGAAAAGAACTATTGAGAGGGATGAGATAGTACAAAAATCTCTGAAATCATGACTAGCATTGAAGAAACAGTCCTTCAGTTTAGTACAAAAATGAAAGGGACTGAGAGAAACTAGTTGGTGGTATGCTCAACACAAAAGAGGATCCTTGGTCTGGTTCTTCCCACACAGACAGCTGGCAGACACATGGCCACCTTAGAACTTTAAAGAGTTCAAATGGCAACTGAATGAAACTCCCATATGAACCCATGGCAGTCATTAAACACATTCATCCTCTCTGAGTGAGTAAAATCCTTATTCTTCAAACTGCTGGAGGGAAAATACTTGTAAAGTACAGTGATACACATTTTTCTCTTTGGGTGTTGGCAACTGGAAGTGATAGGGTACAGATTCAGAAAGCCCCTTGTTCCGACCCATAGGGCCATCCTGACACAAGCTTTTTGCAAATGTGGGCTTGTGAAAAGAGAAGAGAGAGGACCTGGTCCATCAGGGTGCAGGACGAGCCACCAAAATGGAAACTGTCCTACTGGCTTGGAGAAATGGCTACCTTGAGGAATCACCAGAGGCCCTTTCGACATCCAGTGTAGGAATGATTAATTGGGAATGAAAATGGCAAGATAGATCCCATTTTTCCATACAATAACAACACATTAAAAAATAAAAGTAAAATAAAGCAAGCTGCCACGAAATATCTCCTTTAAGTAGACTCTTCATTCTCTTTATGAGATTATACTCTAGATACAGGACACCTGTCAGGGCAGCACAATAGAAGCCTCCACTTCATATGTGCTTGTGCAAAGGACAATGGGTTTTGTGAATATTAGGCCATTTATCATTACAAGTGATGTGAAAAGGACCCAGAGCATACATAAGAAAGCTCTCTCCCATCCTGCACAGTACTGTAGCTGCACACACCCCCTAGATGAGCTACTTGCAGTAAGGAAACAACAATACTGTGTTGTCTTTAATAACTGGGATATTTTCAGTCAGTAAAAGCAACTGGGGCAAAAATTACTAAGACAAATGGGCAGACCAATGCAGAAGGATAAGCTATTTTAGTCCATTTTCATAACATACCTTATCATCTGCTTAAGTGGTTACCTGGGATTCACAAACTGCTGATCTGCATGAACTCCTGTTGTGCTTTCACACAGGATAGTGGAAACGGTATGTGTGTGACTTGCTATGAGGTGTGAAACTACTACTTCCAAAAGAGCGTTAGTGTGTTAGTACTTACACAAATTAATCAGAAGTCTTTAGGTAGAAAGAGAGATCTGGAGACATCTGATCCAACTCACCTGGTCAGGCAGGAGCACCTAGAGCAAGTTGCCAGAGATTCTGTCCAGTCACATTTCGAACTTCTTCAAGGATGACAACTCCATGGCCTCTTTGGGTAACCTGTTCGATCATACCTGCAGCAAAAATGTTTTCTTTTGTTCAGAACACCAACAGATTGCAGATCCTGGTGTCATGTCACGGGTTTCTCTGTGTTTTGTGTGTTTTGCTGCAGTTCATTTGTTTTGTATGCAGTTGTACAGATGTTTCAAATACAAACACTTATGACTGAGCTATATTTAGCTTTTGCATGTGTCCTCCTGTTGTAAGTCATCAGGTAAATGTTCTGCTAGCAGATAAGACAGGGAACAGATAGTAGGAGTAAAGTCTCTCTGAGCTTTTGTGCACAGTAGGTAACTTACCACCTCATTTCCAAATTTCTTTTCTATCATTCATTAGCCTGGATATATATCTATATAGATAAATATAATCATCTCAATTCTAATTTTCTTTCCCCCCTTAAAGTTCTAAGTTAGTAAACCATGCTTAGTTTTAGTTTTACTTTCTTTTGTAAATGTAATGTACAGAGAAGTGATGGCTGTGTCAGAATTGACTAGTGATAAAAATTCTTATCCTGCTTGCTTGGTGTGAAAAATGAGGCAACTCTTGAAATTTGATTGAAAAGAAACTTATGTTTATTAATAATAAAAAAGGGGTAATAAAATAAAAAAAGGAAAAAATCCGGGTCCACAGCAATAAGAGACACTTGAAGCTGAGAACAGCAAAAACCCCAACACAAAACCTCTAACAGTGCTGGGCCTCGCTTGGTTATCCTCAAGCAGAGTTAGTTGGCAAACCGGCGTATCACCAGCACCATTCTATGCCTGCGCTAGTCCCTAACAGGCAAAAAGCAAGCTCCCCAGGCTGTGCTTCCCCATTTTATACCCCTCTTGGCTCCTCCCATCATCGCCCATTGTTCCACCTCTGAGGTAGATGTTGATTGGTAAAGTCCCTTTAGAGTCCAGTTAATTGGTTTAAGTCTTGGAGGTGATGTAAGGTCTTCCAATCAATGGCTCGTTGTTGCTAGGGCGGAGTCTGTAGGCGATGTCATCTGGATTTTTAGGCGGGAAACCTTCCTCATTAAAATTCAGGTCTCCATGGAGCTTGGTAACAGGCTAACAGTCAAGTTTCTAAAAATAGCACTTTGGGTAGGGGTGAGGGGTTTTTCTCCTTTAGAGCACAACTAAACCCAAAGATGAATTCAAAAGATATCATGGGGTTTCCAAACTCCTGAACTTCGTTTAGAACTTAGAAATAACACTTAACACTCAAATATCAAAGAACATGAATTACAAACTCTCTTAATCTTAGGAATTAATTAACAACTTAATTAACTACTAACAACATCCATATTTCAAACTGATCACTTGTCTTTTCATAAATGCGAAAGCCAAACTTGTTGTTCTGTTTATGACACTGGTTTTCTGTGTTGGCTTGAGAAATTCAGCTGTGGTGGGCTGGTTTTGTTTCTGACACTGCCAGCTCAGTACATGCAGGTAGCTAGGGAGCTCCATTTCTACAAAAAGCCAGGTAAAATTCAAGCAGGCAAGTGTCTCAGCAGTAAGGTAATAATTGTTTCGTCCAATGACTGGGTCCCATAATTTTCTCAGCCACCTTTCTGAACTCTCACATTGGCACCATCAGTCTTGGAACATCAACACACTTTTTTCTTGAGTCATTCTATGCTGGCAAAATTTAGAGCATTTAGCTATATTTTATTTTAAACACAAAAATGGCCCTTCATGCCAAAAGTGTGGTATCAAATTTACCATCTGTGCTGAGAGTGTTGAGAAAAAGGATTGACCTTTGGTTTGAAGGTCATGTGGAAGCACAGTGGGTTTAGTGCCACATATTTCTCAAAAGCTTCCAGTACCCTGTTCTCAAATATTCTGATGCAAATATGAAAATGAATTTAAGTTTACTGCAGTGTTTGAAAGGGTGGTGCAGGTTTACTGAAAGGTATGAGAGCTATTTGCTTGTTTGTGGTGTCAAAAAGTGGAAAGAGTGCATCAAATTCAAAGAGGTTTCCTACATAAGTGAAAGAGCACTAGATATACTGCAGGGCAGCAGTATAGTACAAGTGCCCAGGGTGTCCTACCTTCTTTTTTTTGGTATCTGGACAAGCAAGCAAAACCTTCAGGTCTGACAGGCACCAATACTGAACACTGTGTGATCTGAATATTTTAACACAATCATGGATGGATGAGGACAGGAATAGTCCAGCATTTCTAAAGTTTCTTTTAAAGTTTGTGAAATTTAATTCTATCATCTCTGGTCACAAACTTTAGTGCAGGATCACCCCAAAGCAGGTGAGGAGGTGTGCAAGGGAGAAGGGGAGAATGCCTGTTCACTGGACTAGGTTGACTCTGGAGCTCCAGGTGATACACTATGCATATGAAGCCTTAATTTCACCAAAGAAAGTAAGTATGAGAGGCATCAGGAAGAGCCAAACCCACAGCTCCAACCAAACCAGCTGAAAAGATCTCTTGCATGCCAGCCCTGATGGCAAATGTGTAACACTTGCTGCATCCTTGGCTGGACACAGGCAGAAGCCCAGGTGACATAAAGAAGTGTCATTGCATCCAGGTCTCAAGTGCTTCTGCAAGACAGTTCAGGAATATTTGAAAGAACATGTGGGTTTATTGCTCCTTTTACCATTGTCCTTCCACTCCATGAGCAGTTTCTCTGATAGATCTCCTGGTGCTGTATGCTGTCTGGAGAGAAGGATCACCCAGCTCTTCCCCCTCAGCACAATGCAGAGTCTTTCTGCCTTTGGATGGACTTTTGGGCAGAAATTTCCATCTACAGGTGCATAAGACCCCAGATGTTTTGTGAGATCTTGTTTACTGAGATCTCCAGTAAATTCTCTGTACTTCATGATTTAAACATTTTCTATGACTAAGATTTGAAGGTGAGAGATTTCTTCTTCTGGTAATGGTGCTAGTCACAACTTAAGCCCCATTTTTCTTTGGGACAAGTATGCAGGCCAGACCTTGTGCATTCTATCTCCAAATATGCTAGTGATAGATTTAAGCTTCTGTTTATCATTTGTTTCTTGGATCCCAGCAAACAGTGCAGGGAAATTGTTTATACTGTCTGAGGGCAGAAGAGGGAAATGGGTGATTTAGCCAGGAGCTATAGGCCAAGAAAAGACAGAGACATTCATGTTTCCAGTATCTACCATATGGCATAAAACTGAAGGTCACTTCATTTCTGGTGGTGGAGGAGAAGTGAAGACTATTTTAGTGGAAGAAAATGTTGCAATTTTTGTGTGAAACTATCTGCATTTGTGTGAAATTATCTTCAGTAACAAACCATTATGTGTTTGGTATTGTTAATATGAAATTTTAATTAAAATCTTTTAAGTCATAAGTGTTAATAGTCTAGAATAGTGTAGAAACTGGTGGTGCATTTCCAGCTCCAGGAACCTGGGTTGGAGGTGCTCATGCAGAACTGGAAGATGATCAGGAATACAGGTAGGGGAATTAAAATATTAGTGCTTGTCTGCAAAGTTATTTGGATAATGGATGGTTCTGCCTCCCATTACTGTGGTAGTTATCAACCCTTATAACAAAGCATTTGGATGTCAGTAAATCTACTGAAACTGACAGAAAGCAGAAACCTGTGTAAGAATTTAGGACATGCCAAACATTGGCTTTGCTATATTTATTGATGCAGAAAGATGTTTCTACACACAAAGAGCATATTTCACCTTAGCTCTTCTCTGTCTACAGTACTGGCAAATACTTGTTTATTCCACAGTACAGGAGGATAAATTTAACTTTAATTTAAATAGCACTGTGGTGAAGTATTTGAGTTTATTTTAATGCTGAGAGGCTATCACAATCCTACTTGAAAAGCAAGCGAAGGACATGAAATGTTGTGTTCTTGGAATAAGTATTATCCCTCTGATCTGGCAGAGTCTCTCCCTGTGAGCCGAGTCCTGCACACATTTCCATGACCAATGTGTCAAGCAGAAGAGAAGATGTGCAGGTTTTACAGGAGCTGTTTTTTCCTTTGTGGCGGGGAAAAAGAGGAGCAGAGCCCTAGGGGTGGTTCTTTGTAAAAAGAGCCATTTCTGTGGAGCTCCGAAGATTGACATACCCCGAACCCCATAGAGGAGTTGAGTTTCACCTTTTGCGATGATACATCCAGGAGAAGGCTTTAGGATCGGCTGTTTCCCGTCCCCTCGGAGCAGAAGCGGCGCGGGGGCCACATGGCGAGGCGGCCGGGCTGGGCCGGGCCGGGCCGGGGCTGGGTTCCTGCCGCTCTGGAGCCGCGGTTATGTGGCACGGCCACGGGCGGCAGCCGGACCCATGCGCAGCTGCTGCAGCTGCTTCCATCCGGCCCACAGCGAACTGTATTTTGTAGCTGTTTCTGACGAGCCGTGCTGCAAGCGGAGAAGCGGAGCTGGCAGCAGCAGAAGTCTCTGCCGGCGCCCAGCACGGTGGCGGCACCGCGACAATGGACACGCCGCATGGCGGCGGCGGCGGGGGCCACGTAGACAGCGGCAGAAGCATGGAGCAGTTCCCTGACACAAGATTCTAACTGAATTGGCTTCTCGATGCCGCCAAGATCCTGCTGAACTTTTTCCTGGACTAGCAAAAACTCATTAACTTTGGTGGTTGGGGCAACAAATTCTTTCCCCTTTTATTTCTCCCTTTGGGTTGGAGAGCAGGAAGAAGTGATCATGAGAGACGGACCACGTAGCAGACACCATGTTGCATAAAGAAGGAGAGGGAGGGGAGACTCCGACGTTAGAACAGGATCCTTCCTGCAGGCCACGGTAAAACTACTGTAAAATGAACTGTTTTCCCTGTAATTCATGAGATACTTGGGGGGATAGAGAGAGCAAGAGATCTACTGGGCAGACTGAAAGACTCAAACAGAGAACAAAGACCCTTGGTGCTAGAGACCGAAGAAGAGAGGGGAAAAATAGAGCCTTTGCTTCTGACATTAGAGCAACTCATCCTTAAAATTATACCCCATGAACTCCTGGCCCACACAGAATCAGTTTTTGGGACGACTGTATTCATTCGTGGAAGGGTTTTCACGTGGTCGCAAGTCAGGCGGGATGCTACCTCATGCACTGTTAAAAGCATGCGGTAGAAGGTTATATCCCCTGCAGGAAAAGACACTCCACAGTATAACAGAGAGAATCTCCTCCATGTGTGTATCCCTGAGTGTTTGGTAAAGAAATGGGAACTGTGGATGGGAAGGGAGAAAATGAAAGTGCTTTATACTTATTTTGTTACTTAAATCTTCTTCTAATTCTATTAATAAAGGTAGTGTATAGTTTTAAGTTAAGCCTGGTGTTTGCCTCAAAATATTTCTCCCACAGATCCTTGTTCTCAATCATGAACCTTCAAATGATTTTTTGTGAGTTATTTTCAACCCACAACAGAAGAGAAAGTAAGTGTGGGTGTGTGTTGTAGGCATGTGCACTTGACCTTCACCTGCCATTCACAAAGTATTGTTTCTTTCCCTTCTTCCTTGCATTTTCATAGGGTCTCAAAGGGTGTTCTCAAGCAAGGCAATGCTTTCCACTGCCACTGCTGCTCTAGTACCACACTTCATGTACACACATTGCTGCCACTTTTTCTCCAAGCACTACCAGTGATACGAATGAGTTACAGAGCAGAGCTCACAGTCACTAAGCTGTTTTAAACCCTTTGCAACTTCTAAAGGGACAAAGGTGATGAGAAATTTAAGGTAACACTTTTTCATAGGTGATGACGTAAGTCAGCTACAGCTAGCAAAACCAGTGTGGAGGCCCAGATACAGATGAACAATGCAGGGAACTGCAGAGAGGAGATAAAACCAGCCAGGTGGTGCAGTAGAGGTTGATTCTTTCCCAGATAAACTCAGTTGCCTGCAAAAGAACCATGTCTATAACCATAGTGACCAGACAGAGCCTGACAGTGATTTCTGACCACGTGGCCAAAAGGCAAGCTTAGTATATGTATACTGAAAATTGCTGCCTCCAAACTGAGGTAACTGCATCCAAACTATGTATCTACTTGACAGCGACCCTGGCAAGTGTCCTAAACACTTCTGACCCCAGGCCATTCACACATTGAAGCTGTTCCTGCATCCTTCCCGATCTCAGTGGAATAGAGTTTTAGGCAGCTGGATGTAGACACTGGGATACAGACATGTCGTGGTTGCTGCTAGTGCTCTAACAACTTGTGGAAGCATCTCATAGCAGAAGCATCACTAATGTCTTCCAGGCCCTGTGCACCTACTCTGACCTCGCTTTCCCCCCTTGTCTCAACAGCAGACACCATTAAGAAGTACACGAAGCCATCTGTTGCCATCACAGCCCTAGCAAACACTGCAACAGAAGCCACGATACCCTTATGCCTTACCCTAGGAAAAGTCAGGAAATAGATCTGTTTTCTCTCCCTTTGTCCATGTTCCTGACATACAACCTCAACCTTTCCTTACCTCGCTGTCTCCTATTTCTACTGTATTTTTGACAAGCATTTTCTTGCTGCCCACCTCTACCCCTGCTTTTCCATTAGATTCTTCACTTTCCACTCCTCACCTGCTTCCAGCAATTCCTCCCCACTACTATTTGCTCTCTTCACACATTTTCTGCAGTGCCTTTCCTAATTACCTAACAAAAGCAAATTCACAAAATATTTCCAGTCCCCTCTGTGCAAGACAAGATTTGCTTGGGCTATTGTCAGCTTGCTGAGTTACTTTGTGCCTAGATGGACCCCAGGATCCTTTGAGTTCTGCACCTCTGACATTCCTTCACTGTACCCCTGATTACTATTGCAGCTTCCTCTGCTGCTTGTCCTGACTCAAAGGCCCTGCCACAGCAACCAACAATTTTGTATGGCCTCTGCATAAAAGTTTCAGCAGCATTGTGCAGGGAAATGCACTTCTAAGTCTTGTCTTCCCTAGGCTATGATCCTGCCACATCATACAGAGGGTACCACATCTTGCTTCTGGAGGATGAATGGTGTGTAGACATTCCATGTCTGGTATGCTGGGGCTTCAGAAATTCCACAAAGTCCAGATAAAGCTGGCCCTGGCCCTCAGTAGCTTTGGAGGATGGCTGGGGCTTAGAATATTGCCTGCCTCGACTGGAGAAGAGATGCTAAGTAAGTGCCTGTCTTTGGGGTAACCCTGAACAAAGTAGAGGTGCCTGATGGAGTCAGTCTTGTTCGGGAGATCAGTGCATCCATCTGAGTTCATTCCCTGTGCTCAGTGGGGACAACATATTGGAGGCATATCTGGTCACTGCTTCGAACACTCTTCATCAGGTGTTACTTCGTCTGCTGTGTTTACTGTAGGAGACTTCATAAAGCTGCAGTGCAGCTCCTGCCAGTGGGATCCCTATCACAGAACTCAGGGTACATTTAGTGTGATTCCCCTTACTCCATAAATTTTTCTCTTCTGAGCTAGTGGCAGGAAATCATTACCAATTAATTCAGCAGTTAGGCAATAAGAAGTTATTGTGAGTCAGGGCAGTTTTTTTTAGGTAGAGAATAATTCCATTGATTCAGTGAAGTTAGTTGTTCATATTTTAATCCTTTTGCTTGAAAAATATTGTTATGTTCAATGTAATATTATATGTATTAAAATCTCTCAGCAAAAAAGAATGTTCATTTTCAGTGATGTTTTCTGCTGCAAGCAATGTTAAGTTTTTCACAGGAAAATGAGAAGTTTTAGAGGCTTAGATTAAAGGATTTTCCATGAAATCCTGAAAAATTATCAGTGAGCATTTCCTTAATGTACTTTCAACCAAAAAAAGTAAATAAGAAAAAACCCAAGACAACCAAACTTTCTGACAGAAAACTTTGGTGGTTGTCGGTACCAGAGGCCACATTGGTAGGCAAAGGTAGTAAGATTCATTAAAGTAACTGGTACAAATCATTAGTAGTGATATCACCTGCAAATCTTACCTCTCCTCTATCCTTTGACCATTGCAGCCAAAACCCCAGATATTTCATCATTATGGGCAATGTTGTCTTGTCGTGGCGCTGCGGTTGCCATGGACAGCTCGTCTACCGATCCGCAGAGGCGACAGGTAAGAGAGCGCTTGGATACCCAGGTGCCACCTGCACCAGACTCTCCGGGTCTGGATGCTCAGGCTGGCTATAGAGCAATACCAGGGCTGTCTCTCCCCTGCTAGGGAGCTGCAGCTGTCGTTGACGATGTAGCAATCAGGCAGAGGCAAAGCGGCGGAGGGACTCTCTTGTAGCGAATCACCCAGGGTTATTGTAACCCGTAGCGGGGGATACAACGTGACCGGATGGGGAGCTCGGGAGGCGAGCTCCGGCTACAGAGGAGAGCGCAGAGCAGCCGTTACACGGGTTTATAAAGGAAGTAGGAGTGGTTTAGGTAGAGGAGGGTCCAGGGTACAAACCAATAGGGAATATACACGTAAGGACAGGGGGCCAATAAATTTTGAACGGGGAGGGAACACATTTACATTAACCAATGGGGATAACAGAACAACAGAACTTTCTGGTAATGCATGAATATTAAACCAACTTCATAAATATGCAATCAAACCTGAGGGGAAAGGGGTGTAACCAAAACTTGATGGACAAACACGAACAGTGGGAAAACTAGGGGAGATTGGGGATTTCCCCAGCCTCACTGTCACCCTCCCCCTCTGGCTCCTCGCCCAGAGGGAGGTAATCATTCCAGTGAATATCCTCATAATATTGGCTTGGTGAAGGAAGCGGTGCAGTGGGGACTAATCCTTGTGGCTGCATCACCGCCACATTGTCTTAATGAAGTTTGTTCTTTCCTGATTTCTCTATTCTCTTTGCTTCCCTCTTTCCCGTTTCTTGTCTCTTCTCTTGTCACCCTTACATTTCCTTTGCTGTAGCACAGTTTATTCCCTCCCTAAAATGGATTTCAACAGAAACAGCTTGTTATCCCTTAGTAAAAGAGTTATAGGCAAGTATAACTGACCCTTGAAGTCATAAATGGGTTACAGATTTGGAGTCTTTAAAGAGAAACTCTTCTCTCAGATACACTGTTCTAAACTGTTTCCAGATTTAGTTTATAAGGTAGCTCCCATGCCTGAATAGGATATATTCTCATACCTACAAAATCTATATGTTTTTTATTTTTAAATCAAAGCTTGAATTCTGCAAAACGCACAATACAAGCAGGACAGATTTCACTTACTTATGTAGGTGACATTTGAGTTAATGTATTAGATACAAGAAAAGAATTGGGATGATATAATTCTAAACTTGTCTCAGTCCCCAAGATGTTAGGCATGTGTCATTCTGGCAAATAGTTCACATCTCTGAGCAATTTCATCTCTAAAAAAGTGTTTCATCTCTGCAGTGCTTCTTAGCTACAGCATGGTGTTGGTTTAGAAAATAAACAGCATTTATTTAGGAGCTGGGTACCAGAGTTCCTAACGTGGGAAAGCATCCCTGTTCAACAGGAGCATTTAAACACCTACCCCACTGCTGTCTTGATTCAGTGCACAAATGATAAACAAGAGATAACAATTCAAAACTCTTGGGCTATTCTACATATTCTTCTGCAAAGTGCAGGAGGCCTCTCCTGTGGCATCTGCAATGTACATACAAGTTGTTCCAAGTCCTTGTATGGTGGGGTTGTTTTGGTTTGTTTTTTGTTACAAACCCAGAAAGATAAGAAATTTATGAAATAGAAGCAAAGGGAAAAAGCTGCCTGCTTTTCTTTTAATGGTTGTAAACATATATTAATTTTGCATGAGGAAATTAATTTCCTTGAGTTCTCATAAAAAAACATGTGGATATGATCACAGTATCATGAGGAAATCTGCAATATTCCTTAGCAGATATTAGATAGCACATACATGGGACGGCTCAGTCTGCCCAGCTCTGTATCTTGTGCAATCACCTGTTCCACCAAGGTTCTTTGTGTTTCCATAGATCCCAATGCATTTAGGAAAAAATTCAATTCACATTCTTAGAACTGGAGAAAAGCCATTAAGATTTTAGCTTGTATTAAATCCCATTCTGTTTCTTCCTATTGCCCTGTGTTGTGCTTGTTTCACAGTACTGTGCAATATGCACAACAGCTCCTTGGCAATTGTCTTATAATTTTGTTCCAGAAAGTCTAAAGAGATCTGCATAGCCCAACAAAATTTTTGTCTAGGTTTGCTCCTGCTACGAAAGAAATATCTCATTCTGCAGATAAACTAAATCCTTTCAGAATAAAGCTTTTTCTGCTAAGTGAACTTGGTAATGGGAGAGAGAATTTCCCTCTTCATGCAGAGAAATCAGACAACATTTTTGCATCATGCCCTTTAAAATCAGATTTCTTGCATATTGATGAACTAAAAGCTGTGAACATAAAAGTGCATAATGATGCTGTGGAAGCCTGTATTGCTTAATTAATCTACAACCCAATACTAATTTGGCTCTCTGTGTCTACAGTACATCTACAGTACAACCATAGAAGCTAAAATTTATGAAGGCTAAGCCAGTCCTTACTGCGTTTTCTGAATTTATCTAGAGTTCTTCCCTGCTGATTTTAATAGGAACTTTATTAAGGTTGTCAGGCAGGTAAGGACATTTTAACGCAGTGCAGAGTAATTCTATTCAAGCACATGCATCATCATCATCATCATCATCCAGAGAAGCAAGAAGGAGCAGACCAAACCTTAATGACCCCTCTGAATACCTGTTCAGGCACATCTGTCACTTTTTTTGTTATAGCCAGTATTCTCCAAAGCATCCATGGAACTGTGTGAAACAGTCACTCCAAAGGACACATTAAAAAGTGTGTTCTTCAGCAAGCTAATAGTTGCTAAGTATTTCTACTGAGACTAGTTCATGTCAGCTTTCCAGATACAAATTTGTTAATGGGCATTGCTATGTATATTTAAATTATTAAGTGGCATTTTTTACATCACACTACAGCTATTAAAGGGAGCTCTTTAAAGCTGTACTGTGTTTTGGCAAAATCATCTGGGATGTTGCAGTCTAACTGATGTCTCTGAGCAGAAGAAATAGTCCCATCTTAGCTGTCTGGCTCATCTTGATGCTTCTTGTCCTCTCTTCTTTTCCTGCCTTCCTTGTAAAAACCTGTTGAGTAAAGAGGAGAAGTAGTTAGCCCTGGAGTCTCTTTATCTTTTCTTCTCACAATATTTTGGGATTGGAAATCTTACATTGATCCTTCTTCTAGTGAATGGGCCAGAGCAGACTTCTGTACAATCTTCTGATTCTTATTGGTAAGGTATTTTCTAGGTACAGAACTCGGAAATGTTTGTAATGCACATGGTGATAATGAAGTAGCTGAAAGGGAGGCTCTATTAAAAGGGCACTACACTAAGTCGCACTCCAGCAGCAGCTTTATCCCTACAAGGGCTGAAGACATTGCCCTGTTCAGGAACTGAAAATGGCAGTTCATCTCATCTACTCGTCTTAATAACATCAAGGAATTAATAAATAACATTAGTACAAATCAGCAGGAATATTACCCACAAATACCTTGAAATATTAATTAAAAAAAATAATAGTTTAATTACCTTTCTAGAAATAGGCAAGTGATGAATAGGTGTGCTCTGTGGCAACTGTAGGGATACACTTGTCCCCCCAAATAACAGACTCAACCTCCTGGGGAAGATCAGGTCATTTCTCTTAAGTGGATCTCCTCTCATAGTGGTGGTGGTGGTGGTGGTGGTGACAGTGACAGAAACAGAAACAGAAGAAGGATGTTGGCTGGTTCAAAACAGAAAGAAGCATTTCCTAGAAATCACTTGAGATAATAAGATAATGATGACACATACTGTTGAAGGTGAAAGAATTTAGAGAAAATCGTGATTCTTACAAGTAGGGGCATAGGTGTTACAAATGTTTTATAATACTTTCTTGCTACATTGTAGACAGGGGACTGGAAGGACTGAAAAACCGCAACAGCAGCAAATTTAAACACAGTCCATAATGCTGAAGAACTTAATTTCATGCAGCATACCAAATTTATTCAAGCTCTGAACTACCTAAGAATCTAAGCACAAATGTGACTTTGGACCATGTATTTTACTGCCATTCCTGTGGTTGTAATATCATTAAATTAAATAGTGCAATGTTTGAAGGCTTGTTCCGCACGTAGCTGTTGTATTTGTACATGTACTACATCCTTCCTTAAACATGCTCTCCTCGTAATTCCCATGGCTTCCCTAGATGAAATATGTAACACAGTGTTTTCCATACCAGTTAGAAAAGATTCAAAGAGAGTCACAACCAGTGACTAGTGCCATTTACTTTTCCGTAAATGATACAGGCATTCAGGAAAGACTACTGGAAGCAAACATTAGTGGAAACCTTCCATAATGATCAGTTCTATGATGATTTCGTTTTTAGATTTGGAGAAAGGCAAAGAAAAGCTTTTTCTTCTTTCCTTTTGAAAAGGTTCATATATAAACACTCTTAGAAGTCTAATAAAGTTTCAGAAAAACTCTGTGTACTGGATTCTAGCTGTAGAATTCTGTTCCAATTTTTTTTTACTCCTCTGCTGTGAGTGTGATCTGGATCTAGCTACTCTACTGCAATCACCTCTGTTCTTCCCTGTACAGCTGACAGAAAATTAAAATATAAAACCTGTTTTCTCAGGTCCAAAAAAACCATTTCACATGGTTTACTAGTCCTGCTATTGGCAAATCAAGTATAAGCAGTGTAATGGCAAAACTTACCCAGAAACCATTAAAAATGTTTATTCACTAGACATAAAATTATATACTTTGGCTTATAGCTTTGCTATATCTCATGGAAATGCTTTTCCTCTAATGTCATGCTAGCCAGTTTGTTAGTACCTCCTATCCCCTAAAATTTATTGCTTTATTATCCTTCTTTATCTTAGAAGCATACAAATTTTCCTCTGGTCATAAAAAGTACAAGTAAAATGTTACATGATATAGAGCTGCTAAACACAATGATAAGGGAAGTGCAAAGAGAGTCTGCTTAAAACTGCCAGGTAGAGAGCTTGTTTGGAGTGAAAATTATAAACCATACTAGATTCAAGTGTAAAGCAAGAATACCTCAAGGGGCCCTGAAGCTGCATAATTAATATCACTAAGTTCTCCCTGTCTAAGCACTTGCCATGATACAATTTATGCAACAGCAGCTTGGATACGTACACAAAAGTCGGACCATATTTGATCTAGGGTTGCCAACTATCAGTCTGTACCCACATGTACCCAAAAAACAAACAAAAAAACCCAAAATGAAATTAGTAGCCAAGATAGTCAGCCCACCATCTAAATGTAATTGATCATTCCTTCTTTTTCTCCTTTCTTCTGTTGGTCTTCTTCAACCTCATCAGTGTGTGAAACTAAGGCACCAGGCCATCTCTCAGCCATGCCTCAGACACAGAGCGGCTGCTCATCACACTGTTTGGATTCTCCTTTCACATGCTCACGTTACCCTACAGACAGTTCCAAAATCAGCCTACCTCCCTGACCTGTGTTTCAGCTTTTTTTTCTCTGACTGTCAATATCTGATTCTTCTCTGTCTTCCTCAATACCACTATTTATTTTGCTTTCTCTCAGGAGAAGTCAGAACAGACAAGAGCCTGTGCTGTCAGCACTGCCAGCTTGTTGCTGGCTCCGATAGGGACAGGAGATGTGGTAAGAGAAGACACATTGGAAATAGATGGGGAATATGCTTTTTGTTTCTTCTTCATGTTGAACATGTTGCAGGCCACAACTCAGGTAAGAAAGACCAATACATCTGCAGCCTTCAATAACATTAAACTGGCATTCTAATGAAAAAGTTATTTTGATTAAAATACTTTAAACCAGTTTTCTTCCAGAGAGGATTGAGCTTTATATGGAGAGAACAGTCTCACAGAGGATAGTCCTGTAGAAACTGGAAAAACTAATGTGTATAAGCATCTGTAAGGCTAGCTGACACTTGTACCTTCACCAGCCTGGTAAAAACTGGATCCTATTTCTCAGGAATGCAGTGGAAAAATAACTATGATGATAGCACACTGAACTACCAAGCTAGTGAGAATGCAGCTGCCACAATATTTTCAGTATGAATTATTTGAGAGGTGTTTTCTTTACATAAAAGTTGCATCAGAATTCTGCATCAACCACCAATATTGCATACAAGCAGGCTCTTCAAAATGATCACCATGAGAAAAATGACATACATACAGCTTCAAAACCTATTAATTTTAAACTACTTTAGAACATGTTTCCCAATGATAGCTACTAAAATAAATTTTGTCATAAATAGAAACATTATTGTCTTTATTCCATAAATGTTAAGTGTCTTTGTCATTCAATTAGAATTATGAAGCAGTAATGCTCTGCCAGTGTATTCTTGAACATAATATGCATTCAGTTTTTGTCATAGTTCTGGGATAAACAAAGCAATTTTGTATAATGACTAACTTTTACACTAATTCACCATTTTCTAGAATCAGTTGATCATGTCATTGTCAGTTGCAGTTAAATCCCTCAGAAAAACGGTTATGCATAGATTTTCTGTATACCTTCCTACTACTTTAAAATGCCTGAATGGAACTTTTATTAGTACTGTATTTTTTTAAGAGAGTTGCATCTCACTATGTCAAGTACTTTCTGAGAAGATATCATAGAAATAGCCCTTAAACTTAATTTCAGTTTGTTTATAATGATTAATTTTGCCAGCAAACTTTATGAAGTATTTTCCTTTGGCTTGGCATAGCTTACGTTAACTAGGAGAGAATGCAAGAGTCATTATGAAATTGCCCTTAGATAAACCAAAACATGTAAAAGGCGTAAGGAAGTTAGGTGTTAATGCAGTGATAGAAACAGCAGGTGTATTGGGTTTATGTGGCAAAGTTTTGGTAAAGGGGGACAGGAGGTACAGCCTCTGTGAACTGTCAGAAGCTTCCCTGTGTCCAACAGACCCAGTGCCAGGTGGTTCCAAAACAAGCATGCCTCTGGCCAAGGCCAAGCCAATCAGCAGCTGTTGGTAGTGCCTCTGGGACAACGTGTTAAGAAGTGGCAAAAGCACCACTGGAACAGCAGCTAGAGATGGGAATGAGAATATGTGAGAAACAAATCTGCAGACATCAAGGTCAGTGGGGAAGGAGGTGCTCCAGATGCCAAAGCTGAAATTTCCCTGCAGCCTGTGGTGAAGGCTGTGGTGAGACAGGCTGTCCCCCTGCAGCCCAAGAAAGTCCATGATGGAGCACAGATCCACCTGCAGCCTGTGGAAGACCCCACTCTAGAGCAGTGAATGCCTGGTGGATATTGTGAACCCGTTGGAAGCCCATGCTGAAGCTGGTTTGCTAGCAGGACTTGTGACCTGAAGGGGGACCATTCTGGAGCACTCTGTTCCTGAAGAACTGCATACTGTGTAAAGGGACCTACACTAGAGCAATTCCTGAGCTGCAGCCCATGGGAAGGACTCACACTGCAGGAGCTTATGGAGAACTGTCTCCCATGGAAGTGACCCCACACTGGAGCAGGGGAAGAGTGTGAGGAGTCCTGGCCCCAAGGAAGAAGGAGCAGCAGAGGTGTGCAATGAACTGACTGAAGCCCCCATTCCCCATCCCCCTGTGCCTTTGGTGGGGAGGAGGTAGAGAATTCTATGGTGAATTCTAAACCTGAGAAGAAGGGAGGGGTGGGGGGAAGGTGTTTTTAAGCTTTGGTTTTGTTTCTCATTATCCTACTTTGAACTGATTGGTAATAAATTAAACTAAATTTGCTCAAGTTGAGTCTGTATTGCCTGTGATGGTAACAGGTGAGGGATCTCTCCCTGTCCTTATCTTGACCTACCACTCTTCCTTATATTTTTCTGTCTGTTGTCCAGCTGAGGAGGAGAGTGATAGAATGGCTTTGGTGGACACCTGACATACAGCCACCACAGCAGGTTACAGATGGAATGAAATTTTAGATAAGAGTAATTTAGAAACTGGCTCAAGGAAAAAAGAACCTTTTACATCTCTGAAATAGGAGAACTGAGAGGTAAAACTACTGATTTTGTGCTTAAAGCAAAAACACTGAAGCAGTATCTGTAGAACTGCAAAATGCATATTAAGTCTTTTCAGGTCTGGAAAGTCTGGGATTACACAATTTCACCAGGTAGGTATAATGTGAGGAAACTCAGTTCTAAATTTTTCTTATTCTGCTAATGACAACATTGAATGATTCTGTGGATTTATGCTGTAATGACTTTAATCATCCAGATTTAATGAGAGATCTGCTGGCTGAGGCTCTAGTTAAACTGTCTTACACAGATTTTTATTGTGCCTTAGACATATTGAAAGTCTGATCAACGTGATTCAATGGGGAAAGGCAGGTGCTTTCACCATGTTGTTTTGGTATGTTCCTTCCACAAAGTTATAAACACACAAAGGCCAATTAAGCCTTCAAATGCCCACTTCCTTCACTGCCTTGAAATCCAGACAAGCTGCTGTGTTAAGATTTCTTCAGGGGAATAGTTGGACTTTGCATCCTGAAGGCCCTGATTGCTGTCAACCAGGTCGACAAAAGATGCAAGAACAGAAGCAAAAGGGAAAGGGCAACGTGCTGCTTCTTCTGGCGACATTTAACTGCACAGGTGCCTCTGCAATACTACCTGAACAACACAGTCAACCTCCATGTGCTGGTTTTGGCTGGGGTAGAGTTAATTTTCTCCACAGCAGCTTGTAAGTGGCCATGTTTTGGATTTGTGCTGGAAACACTGTTGATAACAGGGATGGTTTTGTTACTGCTGAGCAGTGCTTACACAGAGTTGAGGCCTTTTCTGCTTCTCAGGACACCCTACCAGTGAGTGGACTGGGAGTGCATAAGGAGCTGGGTGGGGGTACAGCCAGGACAGCTGCCCCCAGCTGATCCCAGGGGTATCCCACACTGTGTGATTTCGTGCTCAACATATAAGGCTGGGAAAGGAAGGAGGAAGGGCAGAATGTTCAGAGTGATGGCATTTGTCTTCCTAAGTCACGTTATGCGTGATGGAGCTCTGCTTTCCTGGAGATGGCTGAACACCTGTCAGCCCATGGGAAGTGGTGAATGAATTCAGTGTTTTGCTTTGCTTGTGTGCATAGGTTTTGCTTTACCTATTAAACTGTCTTTATCTCAACCCATGTGTTTTCTCACTTTTACGCTTTTGATTCTCTCCCCCATCCCACTGTGGAGGACCGAGCAAGCAGCTGTTGGTGCTCAGTTGCTGACTGTGGTTAAACCATGACACGCCATCACCGAAAGAAATGCAGTATGACAGGGATGGTCAGACGTGACTTCCTGTGTGTACAAATACCAGAATCTGATTATGCTTTCAGTTAACGAGAAGGAGAACTTGGGCCATAACCTTAAGGCTCTTAGTTTCCTGGCCACTTATAGACATTTCCAGACACTGAACTGGGCTTTTGCAAACTGAATATTGAGGACTTGTCTTGAATTTCTGTCTCTTATGGATGCTTTCCTAATTTTGTGTTTTCCAAAGCAGGAGTTTGCCCTTAGTCTAATTTGTCTCTCAGTTTTGTACTACAGCCTTTTTAGAATCCTAAATTCAGACCTGTAATCTATTTTGAAGGCAGTTTGGGCCAATTCTTCACTTGGTTTTGCTCTGGTAACCCAAAAGCTAGACCAATAGAGGGCCATCAAGGCATTTTTTCAGGAGTCTGCTTTGTGGTATTTGTGTGCTCCTGTCTGCCTTCAGGTGACAGTTCTTTCACAGGGAGGGCAAATGAGTGGTGTGTCTGCTTGCCTATCTGGTGACCCCAGCTTTTAGTAGCCCCTCACTCAGCACATGGGCTTTTTCCCATGCTTGCTTCCCATAGCTGTGAATTTAAAGGTTGGGATCTGCAGCATCTAAGTCTTGTGGCTCTCTGGGAAGGCCTATCAAACTCATCCTTATTTACTAAATAGCGTCAGTCAAAGGGAGCATTGCAGATACTTTGAACTTGGAGACAGATTGCAGGAGACAGCTGTTCATATCTATGTAGATGTTTTATGTGCTTTTTAACAAGGCAGCTGAATCCTCTACAAATAAACAGACCTCTTTTTTTAGCAGTGCTTTAACCCTTATCCTGCATGAGGAATTTATTTAAAAAGCTTGACTTTTTTTGCTTATATTGATTTTTGCAACTCTAATGGCTAGAGCAACTCTTCACAAAACCTAGCAGATAACCATAGTTCGAGTATGAGTAGCTACAATTCCAAAGCATTAGTTTTCCTGAAGAAGATAATGCTAAAGCCCCCCGCCCTGTTTATTGTTTAAAAGTTAACTTGCAGAATACAAATCATCATCAATTTCCCAGGATTAGAATCTTGAGACTTTGACTAACTCAGAGCATTTCTTTTTCCATGGAGGAAGAGGCTAAGGCTGCAGGTAAAGTCACCACCACAACAGCAAGGAATTAATGGAAAACAGCTGCATTTGGCAACACACCCGGATCATGTTCTACTTAGGTTTTAGTGTACTTTACAGAAGCCATTCAGTCTTCAATGAATTCAGCATTCAGAAATATATCTGTCAACATTCAAGCACTTTTACAGAAACCTGTATGGCAGCAGAGAATATGCTAGAAACCCTTACCATTCTTAGTTTTATAGAAAGCTATGTGCCTAGTGAGAACAAATAAAGATTTCTTGTACCAGCAGGCTCAATTTTCTTTACTGTGAATTCAGCTCCAAGCTGAACTCTGGGTGAATCAGAGGGCAAAAATGTTAATTTCCTCTATCAGCCTTCCCAGTGGCATTTTTTTCTTTGGAAGGATATTCTACAAGCACTGATTAATTTTAAGAACACCAACACTATTAGAATTAAGCAAACAAGATCAGTCTAGATGCTGATTAAACTAGTATAGAAACCTTAGGAGTCCTGAATTTGTCCGGAGCATATTTTTTAACTACTAGATATAAATAGAACTCTCTACTGACTTACCTAGGTTTGTTGAAAAAAAGGAATTTGCAACAGCCTCGTTAGGTACGTTATCTATAAAAACATAAATATTGACTAATATGGGGAATGAAACAAAAAATACATCAAAATTAGCTCTAGATTACTTCTGTCTGATAGAGTAAAACACAGTAAAAATGATTATCAGTATCATGCTTAACATTGTATGTAGTTACTAGGTACAGCCTTGTGCAATGACATTCAGGCAGATTTCCAGCCCTTTGCCCTGGAAATATTCTTATAAATGCCATTCAGAGGAACAAAGTGTGGATTGGAAAAGGAGTATTTCTGAGTTGATGTGGGCTTGACAAATTCTCTGAGTACCCTGAACTAATACAACCACATTTATCTTATTGCCTGGCTGCTAAAACTATGTTTCTGTCAAACCTGAAGATCATCTCTTCTGTTAATGGATGACATATTTAGCAGTGAATAGAGCTTTATGATCCTTGCATAGTTTGCACAGCAGAAAATCTGTTAGCAGAGTTTCCTGCGTAACACTGTTCATTTACATAATGTTCAACTCCTGTAAAGCATATTAGAGAGACCGGCAAGGAATGTGAAAGAAGCCTTGGTAGTGGTATGGTGTTGGGAGATTTGTGATATGCACCTTTAATTTCCCCTCTCTATTTGACCTGAAACCTGTAGTCACACACACCAGTTTCCCAGGTCTAATATAATAAATAGACACTATAGACACTAAGCTGTGAATAATGCACTGAACTGTTCATAAAAATCAGGTTTTGGAACAAAGGCATATTTAAAGAATTAAGTTTGCTGGAAATGTAGGATAACCATATTTGTCATCTGTGTTTCCAGGTTTTCAGAGAGTTTACAGCTTTTAATTGGAAAGCTCATCACAACTATTTGCACTGTAGTAGCAGGTGTCCTAAACTCCTGCCACTGATCCTCAAGCAAAGGAAGGGTAGTGACAGACTGGGGTGGGTGCACATACCCTCTCAGAGGCTAACAAGCCCAGAAAGTGGCAAAAAGCCTGAGATAAAGCCTTGTGCAATGCTACCATGTTCAGAAGCCTATAATTTGTATTATAAACTTTAAAACTCTTCTGGAGTCAAAAATTTTGGAAATATCTTTTTAATCAAAGAAGTAAGACTTAATCTTTCATTCTTCCCATTTTTTTCTTCTCCATGTGAAACCACATATTTTTGTAACTAAATTTAACTGTAATCACCTATGAGGAGACCTAGAGAGTTTTATTAAGAACAAAGTAAGGCTGGTATCTAACACAGTATTTCTTTGTTGTGATCTTATGCATTTTTGTGTGGCTGAAGGAAGGAGTTTCTAAATGAAGTGTCAAATTCAGGTTCCAGTGAAACCAGGATATAATCCACACTCGTGACAATGAAACCCAAATTTTCACCAAGTCTATGCACTCTACCAAGAACAGGAAAACTCTTCAGCTAAACCATGTTTTAAACCAGAATTTTAATGGCCCACTGCCAGAAACTCTCCAGTACATGTAGAGATTTTGCTTGTACTTGCAGAAACATATGGTTTAGACCCTATGCTAAGGCCTGGATGACATTTATTGTCCGAGATGAAGTCGTGAAACCTTCAGAAACATTAAGTTGCTTTCAAACTCTATGCTATTTTTTCTAATAATTTACTTCGCCGGGGTTGATTCCAGCATGACAGTGAAATGCCAAAGGCCCAGGTGGGCTCTGTCAGGACCAAACCAACATCTCTTACCGACGAGTCACTTTGCCTTGGCCAGAAGCGAGATCGGGATGTGCAGGCTGATGCTGAGAGACCTCCATTTGCTCTGCGTGATTACGGCAATTTTATTCTCAGTTATAAGTGCTGCTTCACCTGACCGTGAGGGAGCTCTCCGGGGGCACCGTTCCGGCCCTAGCAGCCCTTCCCGCTCCGCGGGGCCAGCCAGGGTGTCGGTCCCCGCTCCCCGCGGGCGCAGCGCTGTCTGGGCGGAGCGGCTCCAGTCCCGCGGCGGGGCGAGCGGGCGGCGGCTGCCGGGGAAGGAGGGGGCTGGCGTCAGGCGCTGGGCAGCCACTGGAGCGGGAGCTCCCCCTCGCCTCGCCTCGCCTCCCGCGGCCGAGGGGATAAAGGCACCTGGCGCGGCGCTCGGACCGCCGGAGCGGGGAGGCGGCGGGCGAACGGGAGNTGGCGGGCGGCGGAGCCCGGCGGCGGCAGCAGCCCCAGTCCCGAGACGTGGTCGGGGTCGCCGAACGGCAGCGTGGGCGGCTGGGACCCCTTCGGGCGGGACGAGGAGCTGGCGAAGCTGGAGATCGCGGTGCTGGCCGTCACCTTCGCGGTGGCGGTGGTGGGGAACGGCAGCGTGCTGCTGGCCCTGCGGCGCACGCCGCGCAAGGCGTCCCGCATGCACCTCTTCATCCGCCACCTCAGTCTGGCCGACCTGGTGGTGGCCTTCTTCCAGGTGCTGCCCCAGCTCTGCTGGGAGGTGACCCACCGCTTCCACGGCCCCGACGGGCTCTGCCGCGTCGTCAAGCACCTGCAGGTCTTCGGCATGTTCGCCTCGGCGTACATGCTGGTGGCCATGACCGCCGACCGCTACATCGCCGTCTGCCACCCGCTGAAGACGCTGCAGCAGCCCACTAAGCGCTCCTACGGGATGATCGCGGCGGCCTGGGCGCTCAGCTTGCTGCTCAGCACCCCGCAGTACTTCATCTTCTCCCTCAGCGAAGTGGAGCGGGGCTCGCAGGTCTACGACTGCTGGGCGCACTTCATCATGCCCTGGGGGCCCCGCGCCTACATCACTTGGATCACCGGCGGCATCTTCATCGCGCCTGTCCTAATCCTCATCGTCTGCTACGGCTTCATCTGCTACCACATCTGGCGCAACGCGCGGGGCAAGACGCGCCCGGGGGAGGCGGCAGCAGCGGGTGGCGGGCGGCGGGCGCGTGGTGGTGGCCCGCGAAGGGGGCTGCTGCTCGCCCCCTGTGTCAGCAACGTCAAAACCATCTCCCGCGCCAAGATCCGCACCGTCAAGATGACCTTCGTCATCGTCTCGGTGTACGTCGTTTGCTGGGCGCCCTTCTTCACCATCCAGATGTGGTCCGTCTGGGACCAGCGCTTCCCCTGGGTCGGTAGGTGACGCCGCCGCTTGCCCCCAGCGGCCGCCCCGCACGCGTTGGGGGCACAGCCGGCTGTCCCGGGGCGCTGCGCAGCCCTGAGCCGAGCGTGGGGGACACGGGGCGCGGAAGCGCAGAGCGGGACCGAGGCGCGCCCTCCCGGCGCCGGACGGGTCCCTCTCCCGCCGGGGAATAGTGGCTGAGCGCCTTTGTGCGGGGAGCAGAGACAGCCCTGGGCCGCCGCCGCCCTCGGGGCCGCCCCGCCGGCACCGCTCGCAGTTCCAGACTGGTGGCCCCGGGAGCGGCGGCGGCCGCGGCGCTCGGCTCGGCCTGTCCCGGGAGCAGCCGGAGAGGCTGCGGGCGGCAGCTGCGCCTCCGGAGAGGAGCAGCAGCCCCAGCCTTCTCGTCCCGAGCGAAACGAGCGGGTGGAAACCGGAATGTTTGCTGCCGTGATTTGAACCAGCAACATTTTCGTCCGTTTGAAGCTGCCGATAAGAAAACGCCAGATATATTTAGTATTGTTTTGAAGCATACGCACACACATGTCGGAGCAGTTACATGAGCAGAGAACTTAGTAGGTCTTCTTTCTTGTATATGCTCTCTAGTGATAGGGTTGAGCACACCCTGAACCCTTCTTCTCAGCAAGGCAGCCACCTCTGAGTAGCTCCTTTAGTCAAGTCACCGGTTTTCATGAATCAGTGGCAATTGAGATTTTGGAGTTATATGTCCCGCTGTTAAATATGGCTGAAAAAAAATGGTGAGTTTAAAAGCTATCACATAGGTAATGACAGGCAGCATAGTAACATATATTCTGTGTCCTCATAATTAGAGAGCAGCAAAATAAAATGTTGGAATCTACAATTTCTTGTTGGTTTGTTTTTAATACCCCAAATTGTCACTTACTGTAGTGAGAGCATTGATTGCCTCTGATATGGGACTAAAGTCAAGCCTATAATGTAGGTCTCTATAGAGAAATAAAGGCTTGCAGTAAACAAACAGATTTGGTTTTTTTACTTCAAAGGAAATTAAGTCTAATGGAACAGATGGGTATTTTATAGGTTTGTTTGAAGAGATTCTTTAAACCTATGGAACTGCATAACACCATAATTATACTTCTTGGAAGATTCAATATTTACAAAGTAAAGTCACTAATAATTGATTAGATGAAATACATGTTTAGAGTATTTGATCCAACTGTTAATTAGTTATTGAAGGTAGAAGACCATAGTTTTTCATGCCATAGTGCTAACTTCCATTTTTCCCTTAAGTAAAATTTATTCAACCTCCAAAATCCAGATTTGATGGACAATCCAGTAGTTAGCTGAGCATTCATTACTCTTCAACATGCAAATATATACAGCAAAATTCAGTGTTATTGAAAGCAGTGGGAATTTTGCCATTGTCTCCCAGGGTCTGGAGAAAAACTTTTCAGTATTTAAAGCCTGAGCTTATCAACACATGGATACACATCAGTGGAAATGTGACTAAATCATTATTTTGGATGGATTACCCTGTAACTTATTCTGTCACAGCTTTTTGAAGTCTGTTCAGAGAAATTCCCATTGACTTCAATGTCAACCTTACATAAATAAGACCTTTACTGATTATGTTCTCATTATTCGTTTCAAATACTGCAGCTCAAATTTTAGAACTAGAATATTCAGGAAAATAAATCCAATGGTTAATGAAGCAATTGACTGAATGGTGAAAATCTTCTTTTGATGATTAAACAGCTTCCTCCCTCCTCCCCAGATTCTGAAAACACTGCGACTACTGTTACGGCCTTGCTGGCCAGCCTGAACAGTTGCTGTAACCCATGGATCTACATGTTCTTCAGTGGGCACCTCCTCCAGGACTGCATCCAGAGCTTCCCTTGCTGCCAAAAAATAAAGCAGAGGCTGAGTAAAGAAGATTCAAACAGCAATAGCAGGCGACAAACTTCTTTCACCAACAACAGAAGTCCAACTCACAGCCTAAACACCTGGAGAGAGATGCCCCACTCCAAATCGACCAGCCTCATCCCCATTCCGACATGAAACAGACCTCAGGGCAGGCAGGGCTTGCAGTCCCATCAGAGTGTTTGGGAAGATCATGGCATGACACTTTATACCAGTCCAGGGCACCATCATGGTACTAAGGAATGACTAAGACGGCCATGAGACAAAAAGTGCTACCTTGCTTGATAAGCTATGCTGCAGTGTGTAAATTATTTTCTGAAAGTTATTTAGGACTTGGGCAACTAATTAGAAAGGTGTGGCAAAAGTAAAGCAATTATTTTTTTAAATAGAATTTCTTTTAATTTTTTGTCTGTTTCTAAAATACTAAGTGCATTGTTTGCTTGCTGTTTAAAACAGTAAAAATAATGGAGTTGTCATGTGTTGGGGTAACTCCACTCTCTAGTGTTAATGCCTAAAACTTCTCATGATTGTATGATGAAGTCAGGGGGAAAGAAGAAAATATGAGCAAGATTATAGTTTAGTCTTAAACATTAAAAGAAAGGAGTTGGGAAAAAGTCCTGGCTGTCCAGATAAGGAATGTGGTTAGACAGACTCTGAATTGTTGGAATTCAGTTGCTCATGCTGCTTTGTCTTGTAAAGGTCTAGCAGTTCTCAGACACTGAAATTTAACAGCCCTTGTGAAGGCAAATCTTTTAGTGCTGTCTATGTCTGTATGTGTATTGTGGGGTTTCATTTTTAGGGTGACATTTCCTCTTCCTTTCATGTTGATGGAAGTTACACAGCATATTTGTGTGTGTGTGTGTGTGTTGTTGCACCTACTTTAATTTTTTTTAACTAATTTAAAAAATATATCGATAAATACATATGATCTGCTATGACTAGCTCAGTACTGTTACAAACAGTTACATGAGAAAACTCATAATGAATGCCAGAACCACTTGCTTTATAGGCAGGAATGCCATCTTTTCTTTTTTAATTCACTAAGACATCTAGAATCAAGCCACATTGCTTGGTTGTCAAGCAAAAAGCCTGATGAGTTCAGGAGAGAGTAGTCGTTTGGTAAGAGCTGTAGAATGAGTCTATTCCAACACACAGATCTGAGAGTCAAACTTACTAGTCTTCTGGGAGCATATAAAAATTGTTAATGTTGTTGGTTTGTCTTTTTTATTATTATTTTTATTTCCAGGTCAGGACAATATAGTCTTAAAATTGTCAGCAAATGGCAATAAAAAGTCATCACAACACATTTGCTAATTGCAAAGCATTCCAAGTGTACTTGTTTTCAATACAATGCATGCCGAGTTGACTGTAGTTCATTTACATGGTAAATAATCCTATTACATCTTTGCTTGGAGCCTGTCCTTTACCTTGAGGTTGGGTTTTAAAGCTTCTTGAGTAAGTTTTTCTGAGTTTTTAAGTCTTGAGAAGCTCTTTGAGAAGTACAGCTACCTGTCTCTCTGTTTTCCTGAGCTTGCCGGATCCTGAAATCCAGGTGTTTCCCCGCCCCCCTGCAGGACTGCTGACACAGTCCCGGCTGGCGGCTGGAGCTGTGGGACACGTGCCTGGCTGCATAACGTGCATGCAAGGAGGAAGCTCCGCAGCAGGTTTCTTTCTTTCCCACTAAAACCTAGCAAACAAGATTGCTTTTCTAAGCTTGGGGAGATTGCATGTGGCTTTCACTGAGGATGATGCTCATGCCTGCCCCAATAATGGTAGCAGAAATTAATAGAGTTAGATGCAAAATAAGATCATATTAAACCACTCCAGAAGCTCCCCATTGACTATTTTGGGAAAAGAATAGGGAATATTACGCCTAAAAGAAAATGTTTTTAAAAATTATTTTTTTTTGTCAGTAAAGAAAATCTTGGCTCCATTCTCTTCTTTCCTTGTGTTTGCTGTTGTTCAAAGCACTAGAATCCAGAAGATAGCATATTTAACAGACTATATTTTTGACCACCTTTAATATACATATATGACTACAGCTCTCACCAGCTCTGGACGAAGGTTTGTGAACCTGAAGTTATATTTTAGTTCAAAAAATGCATGCAGTGGTGTGTGTGTGTGTGTGTGTGTTTGTGCACATTATATGTACTGTGTATATTTTGCAAGTAGGTAATTCACAGTTACTGAAATTGCAAGTGTTTCAAATTAAGTACACTATCCTTTGCCTAGTTTTCTCTTTGTGCTGCTTTCTCTTTGTACATGAAATCTGTATTGAAAAGCAATTAGCTGTACTAACAGAATTTTCATGTTTGTCTAATTGAATTGTTTTTCTATTACACTTTGCATTCAAACAGAAAAGATAATGAAAAAATGTGTGTCGAATAATGTTGATAATAAAAATGAGCTGGGTTATGACAAATATATGTATTTAAGCAAACAGACCCAAGTATAAATTCAAGGTTTTTTTCAAATACATTACAAAATCTAGGCTTACACTTGGGGCTTGTCAGCATAAATTTCCCTTGCGAATGTTCTATAGTTTCTGTAATTAAACTGACAACATATTTTATCAATATTTGGTGTCCAGACATTTTTTGCAAATACTGAATTTTTCACATAATTGTAATGTTGGAAGATACAGCTAATATTTTTTAATTGTTCATCTGAGGAGATACTTTTTTAAAGCTGCTTTGGGTTATCATGAGGGTGTTCTAATGGAAACAGAAGGAAATAAAAAATTGTGAAACCCTTGCAAGTTTAAAACACAGAAACCTGCTCTAATAAACCTGCATATTTGTTTGATACAAAGCATTTTGGGTTTTTTGCTTGTCTAGATTTTGGAGAGTCAGGAATGTATTTGTAGTACTAAATATACTTTACAAAATTCAAAATGTGTTCATTAATTTTAATAAGTTGTTTCCATGAAAAGCTTTAAGGAGTGAACAAAACTAAGAATGTTTTTCTGTTATACTCAGTGCATGAAGGACACAAGCAAAGCAGGAACATGCAGTCGGCTTTCCACCAAATGCTGCTAGTAATGTTGAAACATATAAGTTAGCACTTATTCATGCTCTACAGGGGTTATTTTGATATTTTGTTTTAAATACATATCTTGTAATGTAAAACATGATCGAATGGATGAGCCTGTGCTCTGTTGTTTGTACTGGTGTTACTAGAATTCAAGCATTTTAAATTCAATTAGATGGCAAGAGTAGAGAGGATACAGAAGATGGAAAGGATTTTGTTCATTTATGTAAGAACCCTAAGTTGACAAAAAGCTTCTTTTCATTAATTTCTTTTTAGATTTGCAGGAAACATATTGTTGGCTCAGGGGAAAAAAAACAAAAAACAACAACAACAAAAAAAATTTGGTTTATTTTTTTCCTCCATATTACCACATCAAGACCAAAATCTACAAGAAGACACAAATTCATGTGTGCCCGGTACTGCAAAGACAAAGGTTTTGTCTGCAGAAAATCGTATAGCCAGTTCCAAATTGTCCAGATTGAAGGACCTTGCTAAAGTGCATGCATGCTCCTTTCCAACTCATGCATATGGAAACCAGGGCAGAAGGAAAGGCTCTGCAGAGCTGGATGTTGTCCTGGGGCAGATACTGGAGACCAAGCTTTGGGAAGTGAATCCAGATGTTACAGTAGAGCTACTGCTGAAATACAGTTACTTATTGCATCAAAACCATTCTTACAGACTTCCCCCAAACTGAGTTCCCCACCTACAGAAAGGACTAATTAAATACAGAGTCCTCTTCTAAAAAAGTGTCAGCACAAGTTTCAGTCGTACAGTGCCTTCTGTACATGAGAGCCTGGAGAGGCAGAAAGACACTAGTTGGAGCTGTAGTTACTCTTACAAGCTAGTTTTCTGTTTTTCTTAAGGAATGGGCTTTAGTGGAAAATATATCACTTGCTACTTGGGTAAAGGAATCACAAGATAAATAAATGGACATGTTTCAAGGTCCAGGACTAGATCACAGCTGCTCCACAGGGAGCAGTCTTGACTGGCTCAGTAACAGTCCCTCACATAAGAGTAGGTCCAGCTAGTCTTTAAAAAGGCAGGGGACTGCCAAAAGTAGTGTAAGTCATGCAGAATGGTTTGTGCAGCTATGCAAAAAGCAAGCAAACAACAATCACAACTGGTCCCTGCTGAGCTTTGTTAGAGCCAGCCAGCACGGGTCTGCCTCTCTCAGGACCGGTCCTGCCGAAAGCCCTGGATCCAGCTCGGTGTTAATTAACACTGTATCACTGTTTTGGTACAACTGCTCAGTAATTTGCCATGCCTTAGTATAAACATGCTTAGAGTAACACTTTACATGCAAATTAGCCTTAGTTCTCCATAAGGACATTTTCAGCTGAATTTTTGATACAGTCCATTGGGTTACTTAGTTTCTGAAAAGCAGGGCTGTGAGGCATCATTAGGAGTGCAAAGCTCTCTTTTCAGCTCTATAGTGAGAAGACTGGCAAATCTCTCCAGTTCTAGGTGAACCAAGATATTGTTGGATATGGGTGAACTTTCTTCCAATAGGGGAAGGATCTTTTGCACAATCCCAATATTTTTCCCATTTACATTTGTTTTTCCAGAGGGATGGACGGAAGAGGAGGCTTTGGGATACATCACTTTCTCAGTGCTCTGCAAGCAAAAGACACCCAAGTTATCCATCCAGTTCAGGGTAATGATGATTATCATTCTCCATAAATTCTTATAGCACACATGGCTAAGAAGTACTGTGTACAAGTTCAATATTAGTTTTCAAGCAAAGCAGTGGCAATGCAGTCTGTGGGTGTCCCATCAGCTTTTACGTCTTTGTAGCAAAACATTACGAAATTGGCACTGGCTCTCCAGGGCATAAAGCCCATTATGGAAGATGTGGAACAGATAACCAGAGACTGCCAGTGTCTGCCCCAGCCTCTTCCACTGTTATTGCTGTGATTGCCTGTGCCATAGTCTCTCCAGACCCTGGTAATGATGGTAGCAAGAATGGGGACAGGGACCACAGGGGTAGCAGCAGACAGGGTTGTCATTAAAGCACATTAATTTCAAACTCCTTTTGGAGGGAGGAATGTGGATCTTATCAAATAAAAAACCCACAGTGACTATTGGGAGAGAGATGAACTGGTGACTCAGAGAGCAAATAAAATGTCTGATCTCAAAGGTTGTTTGAAAGTATCAAAATGCTTTCCATTTTGCAATTTAAAGATATGTTTTATGTATTTAGAAAGAGAGGCCCTTGTCTCCTGGAACTGTAACTATGTGAGGCTTCTTACAAATCTACTAGGTATCTCTGCTGAGATGGCTACAAGGCTATGTCTGTGAAAAGGACAATGATCTCTTCAAGTTGAGCATTCAGCATGTGACTTGTAGGGCTTTGGTCGTCCCAAAACAAACATGTCCTGTGGGAAATATGAACAGACACAGAGTTTTCAGGGAGGAGAAAGGAAGGATCCTAAACATCATTCCCCTTTTTAGAAAGAGGTGATAGTCAGGGTAAATATCATAATAGATGATTAAATCTTCAAGCCAGAAGGCAACAATCTTCCTAGTAGTTTAGAAAGCTCTTGGTTAAAGATCATGTGAAAGTGAGAAGCAGTAGATAGAGAATCCGGTGAATTAGGAGGCATGCAACTTTGTAGCATTATTGTCTAAAGGAGAAACTTGCTTAGGTGCTGCTGAAATGTTTTTTTAAATAAGAGTTATAACTGTACAAAATAGTGTAGCAAAACCAAAAAATGGGATAGCAAATGCTCTGTCCTGGTTCACTGTAAAGCAGGCAGAGCTATGCAGAGTAAGAAATCTGTAAACTGGGGTAGGCACAGACAAATGCACCTTCTGAAATACTGTAGGTGTCAGTCACCTCAGAGGAAACCACAGATAACAATTCACTTTATTGTTGGCTGAGATCTGAAAAAACAGTAAATCAAATCATCGGACTGATTTGCTGCACAATTAATCTGAATAATCCTCTTCCAGAGAAGAAGCAAACATTATTAAATAGACACCATTACATTTTCTAAATGTGAGACATTTCAGGGTTTCCATGGAAGCAAAGGAGTGGTTTCCAAATGTTACACATAGAGACTTAGAGCTAAGATTGAGTGCAGTAAGACACTTTGGCCTTCATGTGGATTTCATTCATTGTGTGGTGCCATTATCTTCAATACTCCAAATATTGTGAAGGCAGTCAGGGCAACAAGGATTTATATGCAGTAAATAATAAACAAAAGCAAAAGAGACATTTGTGTGACCATATATAATCTCATTTCTCAAACCAAATTGTTCTTGTCTTTTTCAACAGAAAAGAGCAGGGATTTAGTTATGTATCTCTGATAACCTAGTTTGCCATGAAGCTGGTGATCAGAGGCTCAAGAATCCTAAACTGTGATATATGGTTACAAATGTTCTTTATCAAAGGGACAGGTTTGGAGCTTATCAGTTAGTAACATGTTATTAAATTGAATAGAATATGGAAAATGAGGAGACAGTTCTCTCTTTGTGTTGTTTTGTTGTTTGTTTGGGGATTGGGTTTTGTTTCATCTATTATGGCAATTCCCCTGAAAAGCTATAATTTAAATAATCTGTACTAAGATTAGATGATCCAAAGCACCATGAAGAATCCCATCTTGACTCTCTCTTTCAACCTAAGATATATCATTAGTGCCTGCTTTTCTGTCTCACACACCACAGTGTGAGGCATAGTGTAATTAAAAAACAAAATCTCATCTCTTTCCAATTTATGACTGAAGTGCCTCAATAGAGGCATTTTAAGCTGGAGGACACAAAGGTGGATTTCATCTGCATGAATGTACCTACAGTGCATGTGTGTCCATCTGAGCAAGAGAGATTATTTTTGCGGCCAATACAAAACTAGTTTCTGGACACCAGGGAATCATCATATAGAGGATAACAAGAACACTGCCATTATCTCCATTGATATATGGATCAGAAAACTATTTATTCATTGTTTTTAATGGCAGGAAGACAGCTAGCTCAAACTGGTACACATGTACTGCAGATAGCTGTCTACAAGTACTATAGGTTTTACTGAAAGGTCTCAGTAGACACCTTCACATTACTAGTTCAGGATTTTGCTTTCTTTAGGGTCAGCTACATAATATTACCATCTAATAGCATCATATTGATTTGGATGGAGCTGATGATGCCATCCCAATAGCTAACCAAGGGGGCTCATATTGCTAAGGTTCTGCCATCTGGGTGTCTTTGTTAGTCATGCCACAAGAAAGACCAAAACCAAAATAAGCCCAGAGATCAATTTACCTCCTCACACCCGGATGATATCTCTAGCCTTACAAAGAGGCAACAATCTCTGCGTCTAATCTCTCTGTGTGTCCCATCTGTGCATGCTGAACTTTTCCATCTCCTTTGTCCTTAAAGGCAGATTTGTGAGAAAATCCCTAATTAGACAGAACTCTCAAGATACTCAGATAATACAATCCTAACGTCAATGTACAACATCGAAAGATATGTCTTATTACACAAAGAGTTAGGACGGAGTGGAAAAAGGTCAGGATAATACCTACAATTCTTGGTAATATTGTATGGAGTAAAAAGGAATAATAAGGAAAAGGAGAGTGGCATGTTAGGTAGGTCTGCCACATACTGCATATGAAGTCTTGTTTTCCCTAAGAAACTACTCAATTATAAAAACTTTGAGAATATAATCAGTGTAAAATGATTTGCACTGGATGTCATCAATGACTGTTTTCAGCATGAGCAGAAAGAAGGACTCAGTGATTCTGGTCATATTTCCTTCTCAAGTGCTTAAATGGAAAGTTAAAGTGACATAATGGTTTAGTGGAAAAACTCCAGATTTGATGTCTTTGATGAAAAATGTCCTTTTCCCACCAGACATGTCAGGTTCATGCAAAACAAAGAAACTAAACTCTGTGTGCCTCAAAGTTCACGTACCTTTTGGCCTGTGTGGGGAGGCCAGGTTTTCCTTGAGTGTAGGGAAGACAGGGAGCATGGACCAGACATGCCAGAAAACACCTCAGCACACTGCAGCTCCCACTGGGAAGACACTCTGGTTTGGCAGTAGTAACTCTGCATGTATTAACATGATTGAGTTCCTGTGTGTATCTTTCCATTACAGTTTTTAAGTCCTGCTGAAGGCAAGGACACAAGGGAGTGAAGAAACTCACTGAGACACTTGCACTTGTGTCCTTCATGAACCCAGGAGGAGGGTATAGGCAGGGGTTACCTGCCCTGCAGCTGGGCTGGCAGCAGGGCAGAGAATTCACACTCCTGAAACTCCTGCCCCAGGGTAGCAAGCTCTGGGAAACCAACCAGGCTCAGGAAACTGGGAAGCAACATACTCCCATCCTTGGAGTATATTGGAGTACCCTCAAGTGAGGTCTTCCAGACCAGCAATGTGGGTATTCATTTGCCCTTGCCTCTGCAGGAGCCTGGAGAGAAACTGGGTCTCTTATAGGAGACAAGTGGTTAAAATCCTTTTCCACATGCTGCTAGCTGGGATGGGAATATTTCTAAAAATAGGGGCTGAACTTCTTCAACAATGAAAAGCCAGATCATGGAGAGATAGGTCTATAAAAATGTCTTGTAGATGAGATGAGAACTAAATAGGAGGTTTTTTCTGGTTTTTTTTCTGTTTTGTTTGGGTTTTTGTTTGTTTGTTTGAGTAGCACATGTGGTGGCTGAGATTCTTCTCTGTGAGCTTGTTAGCAGGAGCTGGGAAATAAAGATGCACATTCTCAAGCTTTCATTTCAGTGAAAAAGCCAGAGCAAGTCAACATATTGCTAATTAGCTGAAACACTGATAACATATGCCAAACATTTGGATTAATCAGTTATAAAACATAAATATTTTAAAATGCACTTTCATGAGACTCTGTGATTTATAGGTATTACACGACAGAAAGAAGGTACTCACTTTTCAAAACTGAATTAATTTGAAATGAAGAGCATTTGAAACTGTTCATTGTTAGTCTTTTTTATTAATCTTCTTAACTTGAAGTTCTTTTCTGTCTCGCAATTGCGTACAAAGCATGACAGAATATTTCCTCATACTACAGAAATATTTTCCAAGCATAATACAATGATTAGTTTGCTTATCTGACCTGTAAATTACAGAATACTATGCATATTGGAGTTATCAATTCTAAGAATTAAGCCATGCAAACACGCCTTTAATTAATTTACCTTTGATCTTTTGCGTAACTATGGTTGCCATCAGAAAGGACTCATTTCTTAATTTCAGTACTTTTCAGTGAAAGCATTTGTACAAGGAAGGAAGCTTGCTCACAAGACCCGCAGGCCTGTTACGTATAGTGAGGCAAAAGCAGCGATGGGATAAGAAATCACACTCTTTGTCACAAACGGAAACTGTTTCAATTCTGTCACTTTAATAGGGTGAGAAGAAATGTGTGAGGCAGAAATAACACTAGCTCTGACACTTCTGTATGACACCAAGGACTACAGAAGGCCAGCACACCGTTTCTCCCCACAGCAGGCTGTATCTGAGGAGGCAGCCCTGGCATTCCTGGTTTCTCTATGTTCAACTAGAGGTTGGTAATTTTATATTTTATAAAATGCTGGCACTTCAAGGACAAAATTATCTTTCCTCTGTAGTGTGCGCTCTCAGGCAAAAGTAAAACTTCACTTTTGACAACCTGGCAAAGAATTAAAGGGACATGATACATGTGTTATTTTCAGTTGTTCTTGAACCTGGGCTTGAATGAGTGTCATCTGAAGGGATGCAGGGAGGACAGCAGGAAAATTCATTCTTACCCATTGAACCCTGACACTCACGATAAAACCGCAGCATTGGTACAAAGTACAGTCTTTCCCTTTAGGGTCTTCTCGATTTCCAGTTTGATTGCCTCAGGGCAATCTTTTAAAGATGCTTTAAAGAATCCTTTACAGAATGCCATTTGCTATGTTACTTTTTGTTGTACTTATTCTTTTAGCCAGGCCTGGCCCAAGACCTGAATGAGTTCATGTGTGTGTCCAAATGCAGCATTTCACTTACTGGTTTCAACATCGTTCATTTTTATGAGCCTTTGCTCAGCTGCAGCAAAGGCTCATAAAGCAGCTGGGAATTAATCACTGAATTTCAGTGCTTTTCTCATCCATCTGAATCCAGGTGGGATTTTATATGACCTTTTGTTTACCTTAGGCTTAGTGGGAGGTTCAATTCCCTAACTAAATCAATACCATGCAGTCTTCTGTATTAAATCAATTGGGGATTAAAGAAAAGAGATTACAGGAGACATTCAAGGATCATGGAAATGCTCCTTGCTTCCTACTGATGAGTGTGTGGAAGTTTGCCGAGGATGTTGCTTTTGGAGTGAAATTTATGGCCATGCAGAGCTGTATTACATGGTCCCTCTACCAGCCAGGATCTTCCAGGTAACATTAGCAGGAGATGATGGGGTGACACACTGCAACAGGCAGCTCGCCACAGTCCTGGACAGTACACAGCAGCATTAGTGCAATTTGCAGAGATTTGTAACAGAAACATGAATATTTATATGAGCTAATTTTGGATTGAAATATTTGTTTGAAAATTGAAGCTGAAACAGTAGAACAAAGTTTAGAAGGACAGGTCACATTAATACTCTCTGTGTGTGGTTTCACTCAAAGGAAGTGGAGGAAGATAAGGTGGCAAGAAGATGAAGAACAGGACTGGAGCCATAAAATAACCAGATGAGTAAAGCAAGAATTATGAGGGCTCAGCTGACATACATCATTGAGGCAAATGATCTCAAACAGCACCCACTTCCAAAGGGCACGAAGGCAAACTGGCATCAATTCTTCACTGCAAGCCCTGACATACATGTCTTAGTGCTGCTGAGCATAGGTGTGTGAACATGTGAATGAGGAAAAATCTGTGCAGAAATTTTGTAAATTAAAATCACCTTCCCTTTCCATAAGACCTCACAGTGAATTAGCATCATAGTAATCTACTACAAATTTGCCTTGTGGAGATGCAGGAGGGAAAAGCACAACAGAGCATTCAATGATGTAGCAATTCCACTTTTAGGAGGATCTCTCTCTGGGCATAGGTCACACGCGAAGGTGTAGCAAGTTGACTGGTGTCACCTCAAGGGACTGGACACTATATCCCACTGAGTTTGGTACCTGGAATCTAAAATATTTGAAATAAAGTATAAAAGGCTTTTGAACAATATCTGAATTTTGCACTGGCCCACTGAATATTAGGGGTAATGAAGGCAGAAATAATGTGAAAATAGCAACAGATGCACCATATCCCATCTTATGCAAAACTGGGATTAAAAATATTTTAGACTACAGAAATAACAAAGACACATTGTCATCAGCCTTTCCAGTAACCTGCAGCTGCTCTGTGTCAAATTTAGTTCAATCCAGCTGAGACACAAGCCAAATTTTGATTTTGGCTGTATATGTTCTAATTTTGCTGAAAGCTGGAACCATATTGGTCCCATAGCTCCAAATTTTAGTCTTCCTTTGCTGTATAATCAAACTGGAAATGTTAGCAAGCAGTCTTTTAAATTACATCAACTGCAGAGTTAAAATTACTGAAAAGGGAAGAATCTGGGGATGAGAAAGAGATGGGGCAGGAAGATTTTGGGCCATGTGACTGACCAATAAATCCCTACAAGGGAAGAAGCCTCAGAGGAAACAGTCAAGGGTGACATAATCATGAATCTCAAGGAATAATGTAGAATGTGACTGACCACAGCTGTTGCAAAGAAAACTTCTTTGCAACAGGACTCCTTGGCAAAGGAGGGTGATCTTTGTTTTACATAAACAGCTATGAACAGTTGATTGGCTCAGCTGGTAGTGTAAATGTTTCTCACTGAATTCATTAAAAGAGTGTAAATGTCTCCCTGAGTTAGCCAGAACAGCATGGGGGAGTGAATAAGTGGCTCAGTCTGACATGGAATATAAAAACTAGACAACTAGCAAAAGTGTTTTGAAGAGAACAGGCTTGAGCTGCCTTCAGCCCCTAAGTTCCTTTCCAACAACTGGGATGCCCAGTGTCATGACAATGAGTATATTATAGAGATGGATAATGGGAATCACATAATTAAACTGTTTATTGCAATTGCTATGTATATTTTGCTAAGTCTATCTTACAGCAGTGTTGTAATTTCAATATATTTCCTATTACTATGCTAAATCAGAAATCCCCCATAACATCAACTATCTTTAAGCAAGTACATTTGACATTAACCATTTCACCTTCCATGTGTGGAATATCTAAGAGAACCTAGTCGGGGAGTATTGGACTCTGACAGGCTGTTCCTGTCTTCTTTCAGTACTGGGTTGCCCTGAGAATGCTGCTGATCTCAGAGAAAGGGAGAAGAAACAGTATTAGCTGACCAAAGCTGCAGTAACTCTTCTGTGAACGCAGTCCTGCATCCTCCTTTTTCTTAATAACCTCTGTGCATCGACCAAGTTTGAGAAATCATGAAGTACTTGCTAATGCATATGATATGACTTTTGGATGGATTTTTTTTGCCATTGTAATATTTCTTTGCAGTATAACAACAACAACAATGCTAATAGTTGTAGTATTAGTATTATTATTATACTACAGTAAAATATTTAGAGGTTCTCTTTTCAAATTTATGACATTTAATGTTTGGGCTCCTTGGAAAACCTGGGACTGTATATTTGGAGATTCCTACCTCCTAAATTTTCTTGGTTGCTTTGAAAATTCCCTCTCATGAGTACACTAAAGGCAATTCTTCTGTTAAATGTTTGCTGGATTACAGTCAAACCCTTATTCCCAGGTATTTCTTTTAAATTGACAAACGAGATGGACTGCTGCATAACTTTGATAGCAGCCTTAGCACAGCTTATTGCATGTAGTTCCCTGCAGTGTGCCTCAGATGAAGACACCGAGCTTTGAAAGCCTGATCCTGCACATTTCAAAGCAGGGGAGATTCAAATAACATGTTTTCCTCTTCAAGGACTATAGAAGAGGCTTATGTACCTTTCAGACTATGTAGTATGCAATTTTTCATTCTTAGCAAACAATGCAATAAACATCATACCCCAAAGTGTTAGGAAGTTTTCAGCTCCTGTGTGTTCCCCTTGTCTCAGAGAGTGTAATAAGGATCTGCCAGTGGGAGGCATAGGGGCTGTTACCCTCTGGATGGGCCTCTTTTATAAACTTTTCAGTGTGGATCAATTAGAGAGAAAAGAGTATATTAATATAGTTTTCCTAAATCCTTTCAGTCCTTCTGCCTCTAGGCCAAATTATGACTCCCATTTATACTGTATCTTTGCAACATCATTAAAGTCAGTGGTGTCTTCTCTTTCATTTTTATCTATAGTTTAGGATGTAAGAACTGGGGTAGAAATTGCTGAATTTAATCACTTTTTGTATGCATAAATCTAAGGGTACATTTTCTTATCTTACATTTTTCAAAAGTGAGTTTCCTTTAGAAATAGCAATCCAGTAGTCCCAGTTGAACCAGCACAGTTTGACAAATTACAAATGCCTTGAAAGCAAGTCATAATCCACTACAGAACTCCCCTCTACTCCCTGTTGTAAGGATATTTATAGCTAGAAATAAAAAATGCATGCACAAAAAGAAGATATAAATGGCAAATGATAAACAAGTGCTCAAGAGTTGAAAGCCAGTAGAAATTTTTAGATGACCCCAAATGATTTCCCATTTTTTAAAAGAACACTCTGTCCACTTTATGACTTGACCAAGGTAAGACAAAATAAAGAATGAGGCAAGCACTTTTATGGCATGTGTCAAAAACTGGGAAAGGAATGTGTGTGAACTTCTAGGGAGTTTTTCTATTAAGAATTAATATCTCTTAGTTAAAATATGTCAATCATAGGGTACGGTAGAAATTTACAGCCTACAGATATCTGCCTGGGAGGGAAGTAAGTGGGAAACAGGCTGCAAGTCACTTCACTGCTGATACAAAAACACTGTAAAACCTTGAATTTGGAGACATCTATGCTCTCATGCTGTTTTTGTTAACAAGAATAAATAGATATGCCCTGTGTTGTTTGCAGTGTAGAGTGGCAATACAAACCAGGGACACACTGGTCTTGCAGCATCTGACAGGTCTCAGACACCCTGGGAAGGCTCAGAGATAGACATTTGTGTTCATGGGAAAACTGCAATACTTAGTGTACATACAACCTTGAGACTTACAAAGATTGAAACACATAATAGCTAAGTGCATGATTCAGAGATCCATCCCCTTCTGTAAGAAAGGTAGTACAGGAGGAAAGAAAAGCTCAGTGGTCAGGTTGTCTCCATGTCTTAGTGGCATGGAAATGGGAAGCAAAAGGAAAGGAAGGAGGGACATTTGTTGCCACAGCAGAACAGGCAAAGGGAAAAGCAGCAGTAGAAGGATGCAGCCTTGAAAGGGCACTGATTTCCCCTGTGCCAGGTGTGCCAAATATTGGGCTGAAGTATATATGAGTAGTCTGTTAAGTGTGTTTTAAGGTCGTGTTACAGAAATCAGTGCAATTTCCTGGTGCTGTGCAGTACTGAGCTGAGCTGAGGACTTCCTGGTGGGCATTGCATGCAACTGAATAGGTAGGGGCTGATCTGCTGCCTCTGTAGGATCTCAGTATGGGGATGTACCTGCCAGTCCTACTTCCAGTCTGAGACTATCTTCTCCCTTCTACTGCCAACTATGCTGCTGGGTCCTGGCACAGTACCAAAACATTTGAGGCAGGGCCTAGTGGGAGCAAGATGGTTATGTCCTCTTTGGGTTTTCCTCAGTAAAACTGGGTCTTTTCTGCAAAACAGGGATGGCACTCACCAGCAAATGACTCAGGATACAGGTGTCAAGAAGCAACTCACTGGGAAGCAGCGAAGATCTAAGAATTACCTGCTCTCTTGACTATTGGCACACCAATTGTGGGTGAATCAAATGGTTAAGGACTGGAGGTCTGCATAGGTGTGAAAGAGGGGGAAAAAATTCCCACATGCCTGTGCTTTGGAACAGCAGGTTGTGTGGCTGGTGGCTCACTGCAGAAGTAAATGAAGCTTACATGTCCCCTGGTTAACAGAAGCAGCCTTCAGGCTATGAGATAAAATTCTTTTCAGGGTCCTTACATGAGTGAAGAGCCTTGAGAGAAACTATCCAAATCAGTATGAGACTTCAAGAGGAATTCATCTGCTTTTGAAGCTGAAGATCTAAGCAAACCTAAAAGCCCCGCTCTTTTTAGCTCACTGCTGTGTTTATTGGTTTTGGTTGGGGTTTTTTTAGCTGAATTTGTCTTTTATGATAAATATTAGATTAACTGACTCTTCTTGATTTCTTGGGTCATGACTGGTAATAGGAAGAAGACTGCAGCACAAATATGAACTTTGCAAACTTTTACCATTAGCTCTCCCTCTACTCTTCACCCCAGGGACAATTCATCTCTGACCTACGAGCATGGTTCTCAGCAGACAGCTAATCTGTTCTATAAACAAACTGATTTCTATTCCCTTGGGAAAAAAACCCCAACAAATACATTTACAGTCTATTAAATCAGTGTTCCAATCCCAAGCAGAAGTAAATAGACAACATTTGTCATCTGGGCTGGTTTTCTTTTATGCTTTCTTGAAGACACCTCTGCAAATCATCAGCTGTTTCAAGGAAAGGCCATGCACCTTTCCTCTTTCCCATGGAGGAGAATGAAAAAATTAAATTTGCTGTTTGAGAATCCAGGAGAGTTACAGCTTAGGACTGCATTTATATCTATTCTAGTCAGTGGTAATGTTAGAGAGGAGCAAGAAAAAGTGCATGAGTAGTACTTTTCACATAAATAAAATCTATGATTTAGTCCCACTGTATGACTGGCAGTAGAATAATTATTTTATCATTTACTACAGTAACGAAAGTCTCCTGCCCTGAAGTCCTCGCTAGCCACAAAGACTTGTAAATTCTGTTTTGATCTGGAACCTGGAATTCATCCTCACCTTCTGCCACCTACCCAAGTACTACAAAATGTGATACAGTGGAGCCCCTTGTAGGTGAAGTATGTCAGATAATTCCCTTCAAGTCATTCTTGGCACTCCACCAGCTGTTTGGCTCTCAAGGCTGTAGGCACCCCACAGTTTCTAGGAAGGTTCAGAGGTACTGGATGTAAGGTGTACACCCTCAGAACTGTTTCCACTCCCCTCACTAACTACAGTGATTTTCATGACCATATATATTTCCCTGAACAGTATTGCAAACACATCATTTGGGCATAATATGATTAGGCTGTTATATTAATGATGTAATATTTGATATAAATTGAGTCTGTTGAACTAGATGACCTGATTTTCTCATATAGAGAACTTTTCTGATTTTGTGTTTTAGGCCCATTGCTATGCTGTACTATTGACAGAGAACTGTAATCCTAAATAAGTTTAATTCATAGAAAAGGCTATGTAAGAAAAAAGACTTTGTCATATTTTTCTAATGCTGTTTTGGCAATTAGCTAAGCGTAGAAAAAATACTCCATGGAAGACCGCAAATCACCACACACATTATTGTCTGTATTGTAACCTAAGAGGTTTAACCCAGTACCTTCAAGGCTGTAGTGGACCCCACAGCCAGCACTGTGTTTCTTGCCTGTGAGGGGTGTTGCACACAGATTCAGACCTGCCAGTACAAAGGAGTGGTTGCAGAACTCTAGGTCTTCCCAGGAAGTAATGGGTGAGACATTTAATTTGACTGTGAACAGACTTTGCCCAGAAAATGGCTTAATGATGGCTCAGGTTTCAGCACTACTCCAGAAAGTACCAAGCTCGTGTTGTATGTTTCTGAGAAGTGTGTAACATGAAGAGGGGAGAACAGATTTCTGCATTATCCTGCCAAGATCCTGGGTGTTTGGTTCACTTTCTAGGATATCTTAAAAACAAATGTGCTGCTTAGGGAAATGTTGTGGAACACAGATTTTGCCCAGCCTTTGGAGATGACAGGAGTAAATCATAGACACCCATAGGTATGAGCCAGCCTGCAGATTCAGATGCCCAGTTTAAAGAGGTGGGTCTGAACACCAAGACAGAGCAGAATAGATAAGGTGATTCTGAGCATCTGGAGACATACTGCAAATTTCGAGCCATAAGTTATGATCTGTACAGCTCAGATAAATGCAGATAAAATATACCTTGCATGGAGAAAACTTTTGGTCTGTAGTATGGAACACACATTGATAGGAGCTAGTGACAGGCCAGTCAAATCCAAATTTAAACCAGGGTCCCTGAAGCTGTAGACTTTGAAGTTCTCTGAACTCAAATCATTATCTTCACCCTAATGGCTGTGAGGAGGTGAGGCACAGGTCACCAATACAATGGGTGGCCCAGATTAGAAAAGTGGCTGCAGGAACATGCACACATTAGCATGACATTTGCAAACCCAGAGTCCCTGGGGCTGTCAGCTGTGTGGTTCTCTGAACCCTAATCTTAACCCACAAAGCAGGGGCTGAGCATGTGGTCCCCAGGATCATGAACAGCTCAGGTTTAAAAAGTGTGAAAGCAGCAGTGTTGGTCCATGCTTTCCTTAGCATGATTTTCCAGCCTTAGTGTCCCTGAAGCTGTAGGCTTTGTGGTCCAAGGAACCCTAACCATAAAATGAACGAACTCTAGGATCTGAGGCTGATGTCTCCAGCACAATGGGTGGCCCAGATTAGAAAGGTGTGGAAGGAGCAATGTCTGTGCAGTGCTGTGATCTCCTTGGTATGTCTTTCCCAGCCCTTTTGTCCTTGGAAATTGAGTCTTGAAAGACTTGCTGTATGTTCATCTCCATTCTTATATTAATAAAGCTTGTACTTTATTCTAACTTACCTCTCAAAGAATCTGGAAATGTCTTAGCAATTCAACACTTTGTCAGTTTACCCTGCTCTCAAGCCTTGGGAATGCATTTTCTTCCTGGCAGAAGGTCCTACATTTTTCTTTTTCTTTGGAAAATATTTATCTTCAAGCTGCATCCATCTGGTAGAGATGCAAAACCTTGTTCTCTGAAAAGTATGTTTTTACATTTTCTCTTAAAAATGCCATTGGTTGTAGATTTTAAACAATCTACAACCATAAACTGTGCTGATCCAAATTCCTAGAGTGCTTTTCTGTGATCGTAGTTACATGTCGTCTTCTGTCTCATTTTTCTACACTGTGGTGAAACGGGAAAATAGGTTTCCATTCAAAATGCCAATTACATGGGGAAAAAAGGGCCCCATCAGAAGCATGGCTTTGCTCAGAAACGCCAAAGTTAACTGTGAGGGATGCAAATTTCTTGGTCTAATACTGTATTTCTTGATTTTGTTTACAAAACATATGGTTGTGTAAAATCACAATAACAAGTTTCTTCACCAGGTGTAAGTTTTTAATACAAGGCAGATTAGCACTATTCACATAAGCACTGCAAAGATGAGAAAAAAATCATCACTCTTATGTTTTTTTATCTTCTTAACAAATATTGAATTCTTCTTTTTCCATCAAGAGGCAGTCAACTCAAAATAGCCAATAGTATCTAATATTATACACTATGGGAATCACAGAATCACGCAGAATCATGGGAATTATACTCTAGAACTCTGTTCCTACATGTCTTAACAAAACTGAACTCTTTCCCCTGAAATTACAAGGATTTTTTCTTATTATTATTTGTTGTGGTTTATCCTCATAGCTAAACAAACAAATAAGATGGTCATGTTATTGCTTCACGTACTGCTAAATATTGTAACTCAATGCTTTAGGGTCTTTAATTTGGAACATCAAATAAGGGTGGTCGTACACAGAGAAAAGCTTAACACTATTTGTAGCAGTTTCTTTCACATTTCGTAATTTTGACTGTGCAAGGGTTTTTTTAACTCAAGTTCAACCTATTCATCAGTCGTCTGAGCTGCACTTATATACCTGTGGATCAACAATAGAGTCTGTGGAGTAGGACATTCCTGCAGCTGTTCAAGTTAGTCCATCTGGCATTCAAACAGAAATAGGACTTCAATTTGTAAACAGATTGCTGCTTTATCGTATCCGGATAAATTCAAAGTTCTTTCTCCAAGGAACATTTTTTTTAATACAGAACTATATAATGCTGTTCACTGCACAGAGTATTTAAAAAGTTTGGAATATATGATGTTTTCAGATCTGCCTATAAATACTGGTATGACAAATCCACAGCATCTTTTCTTGGTCTGATCATCCCAATTTCTTATGCAACCAGATTTTCTTCTTCATCAGTTTCTAAAAGAAATGGAGGGCGTGAGAAAGGGTGATGCTCTTTTCCCCAGGGAGCCATTAGGACATGACCAGGTTGAGTACCCACACCTGGGATCTGGACAATATTCTCACATCGCACAGTAGACTCATTGTCACCAGTAGCCAATTCTGTACTTTTGTCTTTTTAACCTACCAATCCTTCCTGGTCAACAGCTTTTACTTGGGGTTCTCAAAAAACTTCTTATTTTCTTTGCAAAAGTTGCTTTCTCTCAAACCCCAAATTACTTACATATCTCACCTGTCAAGTAAGCAAGTCTACTTCAGATTTTTTCCCCTGCTGGAGAAGAAAAACATTTTCCATTTTCGTGTGCATTTCTTTTGACCAGTTAATAAATGGATTAAATATTACCCATATCAGTTCAATTTATTGTAAGTTTTCAAGTAGCATGAAAATGCTTCGTAATTTAAAAACATAATAACAAAGTGGAGTTTCCCGTGAAGTCTGTTATGGGGAAATTTATCTGTCCTGCATGATTTGCAAAAGATCACTGGCTTTCACCATTATGCAAACAATTCTATAAGCAAGACACAAACCCTAGTAATTAAAAAGCATATGGCTAAGGCAGAAAAATGTGGATATGCTAATTTACAGGTATAAAATAATCTATATCTACCTTATGTTTGGAATTGCCACCCAGTCCAGGAAGCCAAGGATTTTTTAGATTAAAAAAAAAGAGTTTAATTAGGATGTTTTTATGTTTTTATTTCACTGAAATGAAATTAAACCTTTAAGTTTATAGATCACATCATCCCTTCCACCATATGCAACTTGAAAAAGAACCATTTTGCGATACGATATTGAAATGAGCCTTCGTCCAAAAACACTCTAACACTAGCATTCAACTGAAATTTTTTTCCTTTTCCTTTCAAACCATATGTTTCCTTTTCTACACCTTCTAAGAGAAAACATGAGAATTCCAGTTTTGGAAATGAGCCACATGTTCTATTCAGCTGTGTGAGCCATTCAGTTGTGAGACAGGATTTTCACTGTCATCATAAGAGCTTGAATCTTTATTAAAGAAAGGAAAACTGAGGTGTTTGAAATCACAGGTGTCCTGAACATCCGGCAAAGAAAATCAACCATTGATGGCAACAACACACTCCATATTAAAAACGTAGTGGTAAAGTGGTGCAGCTGGCAGCACTGCAGCTGTTTTCTAATCACCCCTGCTAGTTACCTGGGGGAATGGCTATGTCTTTGGAACCACACCACAACACTCATATGGCCATCCTGCCAAGAAGTGACTCTGAGAACTGGCTTTACATTTCCAATAAGCAGAAGACAAAAATATCCTTGACTGGTTTCCGTAACAGTACAAGACACTCTCTCATCAGTCTTGGAAGAGGATTCAAAGAGTTTTCAGATGAAGAAAAATGACAATTTAGATTGGCTTGTTGAGATCTCTTTAAATTGTCACAACCATTAATCTGAGTCACCTGTATCTCATATGCTTACAGCTTTCAGCTTTTATTTCCAAACAGAACTTTAATTTCTGTCAGAGTTCTCCTACAAACATATCAGTTCTTACTGCTGAAAAGTCCTTTCTTCACTGAAATTCCTTCATGTTATGCACACCACTTTAGTGGTAAATTATTCCTTTTCAACATCCATCCACACCTTTTATTAAGACTGCATGCACATTTTGGTGTTTGCCATGTGCCTCAAGAATTTACGCAATGTTGCAATATTCTACCTATATAATTCACATATCTAAGGGCCTTGACCTAAAATGTATTATCAGAGCTGTGAATGATACAGAATCGTTTCTGTCAGACTTTAAATTCTCAGACATTTATTAAACCTACGTAAAACCTTCATGCATCTACCCCAGCAACAAAAATATAAATAACCACACAGCAGATGTTTCCGAGTGATGACGTGGACTGTGGACACTCTTCATTATGTTACAGCTTGCATGAATTCCTCATTACCTTCTAATTGTTAATTTTTATAAACAGGTCTTTGATTTAGAAATATGCTTCCATCTATGTCACAAAGCACTCATTCTTCACACTGTACTGAGGGGTTATCAGCCTTCTGGGTTACACACATTAAGAATCATGAGAATTTTATAGACTCTTACATTATATTTAACAGAGAAATGCCATACACTAGATATTTCGGGGCCAAGCAGACAGAGTATAGTGCAACTGACAACTGCAGTAATAACAAATGAACTGTTGAAGTGCACATTTGTGCGTGAGGTGGGGACCATTATGGTTCGTCCTGGTGCTGACCCAAAGCTGTGTAACCCTGGGGTAGGAACACCCCCACTACAACTGTTACAGTTTCTCTTGTAGGCAATGATTAACAGTGAAGGTCTGGGAGACAGAAGTGTAAGTCAGCCTTTGCTGGTTACAAAGGCAATAAGCTCCTAAAGACAAATAACATCCATTATCATTAAGATACTGCCTACAGAGCTCTGAAAAAACAAGCTGGCACTCTGTCCTCTATATCTGTTAAACTCACTGTCAAGGGTTTAACTCACTTTGTGTAACTCACTGTTAAGGAGTCTTCAGCAACTTTCAGATTTGAAGACCTATTGAACTAGAAATACCAGTAAGTAATTTATTTGTAGTTTGTTCTAGTCCTCAACACAGCTGCCTATTTCTTGCAGAATATTTCAGCTAGATGTGTCCGTCCATCCAGAATCCATTGTCATGATTTTGGCTCTGAAGAGGGTTTTCTGTACCAGTAGGGACAATTTTCTTAAGCAAGAAATTCTGGGACTCACAGGCACCTCGGCATCTGCTTTCCCCTTTAGATCTGAGGCTGAATTGTCCTTAGGTAACAGGTAGGATGTTCCTCAAACATGAGTTTAGGAATATAGCTGAGTTTTATCTGAGTTTAGATAACCTGCCTGTCTACCCCATGGGGTCCCTATAAATGAAAACAAATAGACTTTGTTTCCAGACAAAATTGTGGTTTTCCACAGAAAGATGACTCTTGTGGTGAAGGTATTTAAAAACCTGTTTTGCCACCAGGAAGAGTCTGAATACTCACACCCCATTCTCTCTGGGTCTCCTGCAATCACTGGTGGGAGCAGGAGTCCTGAGAACTGTGGTGGTGCTGGGGAAGGCCTGTGTATCCATCATCATGGATGTCTCTTGGCCTCAACCTTTGCATTGATGCTGACCCTGCTATAGGACTGCTACCCAAATGAGGTGGCTGAGTCTTACTGGTTTGGGGTCAAATAATGCTGGAAGAACAGAGACAAGGGACCCTGAATGAACACCTTGATCTATGTCGTTATTTGGGCACTATGAAGAAGACTTGTGTTTGTCTCAGTGTTTAAAAGAAAAAACAAACAAACAAACAAAAAACCCCACAAAAAAACAAAAAAAACCCAAACACACAAAAAACAACCAAACCAAACCAGACAAATCCCCACAACAAAGCAAGAGGTACTGTGTTTCCTTAGAAACTGCCTCTGTTACTGCGAGAAGGCCCAGCTCGCCATGACACTGGCACCACACTGTGGACATGTGCTACTACTGCAAAGCTCTTGTGCTTCTGAAACATTTTATGTTCTGGGGTAAAATATTTTTTAAACACGTATTTATCCTATGGGATAAAATAATCCAGGCTTTCAGAAATGCCAGTTGCCACTCGACTTGCCTGTGACAGGCAGCGTGTTGGTGGCATTTCAGGCATGGAGCTTGTGAGGGGTAGGAGGCAGGTGACACCTGCCATCAAGCACCTTCCCCACAGCTGACCGAGGAGGCAGAGGGTGCTAAGGGGAGAGACAGCTCCAAGGAAAATTAAGCTGCTCCTTCTCATCCCGGTCGTGGAGCTCGGGCCAGCATTCTCCTGGGATCGAGGCCTCACACTATGACAGGCCTCAGCAGCAGCAGTGGCAGCCATCCCTCACTGGAGCAAAAACCAGAGCCACAAGTTCCCAGGGGTGTTATTCAAAAACACTGTGGAGGGCTGGCTCTCCAAACAAAGATCTTCCCAACAAACTAAGAGAGCTACTCTTCATCCATAGTATTTTCCAGGCACAGCTGAAGTGGTTTATGTCACATCCCTAATTTTTATGTCACATGGCACACGCTCACTCTCTACCATATTCAGATGTGCATGGGACCATGACTTTGGACATCCATACAATAACTGTCCACTCCCAGTAGCCTTTATGTATCTCACAAATAGCACATGTAAATGACATACTGATCTCATCCTGCACACTACCACCCAACAAGAAATCTATCCAGCATGAGCTATTTATGAATTTCCTTTCTGTCTAAGGCTTGTCTTCCTTAGATTTCTGTTACTGGCACTATCTTTACAAGAGAGAATTTTAGGTTCCATATTGTCAAAGCCTGATCCTTTAAGATCAAAGTATTTTCTTATTTCACTAAAATTTATCATAATTAGTTACTGATTACTGAAAGCTCTTGACAGTTTAAGAATTATCAATCTATTGCAATTAAACACCAGCTGGCTGCTTAGAATTTAGAAAAATGGTGACTATTTCAGAACACATATTGTAACTAACTGATTTACAGGGGCTTTTTTACACATTTTCCAGTGACTGGTCTTGCCAAATGCTGCACCAGCCTTTTTGTGGAACTGCAGGTATATCAAACATAATGTTCATACACTGCTTTCTCATGGAAGAGATGTTTTATTGATTGATATATGTTCTATATGTCTGAGATCTTATTTCCTGTAGTTCCCATTTACTCTTGATATTATCCAACTATTGATTTAAATAATGCACTGTAATAAGTACAATAGCCCCTAGGCTGGGAACATCTGATTCGCCAATCAATTAGATATCTCTGCATTTTACAGCTGAGAAGATGGAAATGCCACTAACGCAAAAGGACATCTCAGTGTATGCTGATAAATGTGCGAGCGTTGCCAAATAACTAATTATTTTATCAATTTATGAAGCATAAACAGAGGAATGAATTCTTGATATTTGAGCAATTACTGATCAAGTTCAAAGAGATAACATGGAGAAATTTCCTAGGGTGCTGCTTTTCCTTTCTTGATGATTCCTTACAGTAAGAAGTTGTCTTTGCAGATTTGGGTGAGTCACAGAGATTTTTTTCAACAGCTGAAGATTTTTTTTTACATGGATACTGAAAGTGTCTGGGCTGCTGTAAATCTGAAAGCTAACGATGTTGAAATAAGTAGGTTTAGAAAGTGGGTTAAACCACACCAAGTGATACCTGCTGCCCCCTTGAGCACTCCCTTGCTCAGTCATGTCATAGGAGTAGATCATTAGACACGTAGAGGTCTCAGCTACTCCAGCATCCTGTTCTGGTCAGTAACAATGGTAGGTGGCTAGAATAAACAGAAGAGCATGCAAACATATATTGATCTCTTCCCAATGTGATCCCACATTGCTTCCACTGATCTGTAGCTGACAAGCCTCTACACTTGGTCTCATTATAGTGATTTAACTTGTCTGCACCTTTTGTTTCTTGCTAATGTGGTCATGTTCACCAATGCACTTGACTCACCAGCTCGCTACCCTGCCAGGCAACACTTGCACAGCCTAATAAACAAACAGTAGCAGGAAGAGAACGAGAAGGAAGGGGAAGGAGGAAAAGGCTGCATAACATAATGAGGAAAAGCTCTCAACTCATAATTGTTAATTCAGAGGCACTATAACAGGATTTAAATATTAAAGCTCATGACAATGGTATTGATAGAAAGATGTTCCACCAAAATCCTGCTCCCAAAGGAGTCTTGTGATGAATTACAGGGAAAAATGCACTGATTCATCTTCATGTTCTTGTTCGACATCCAAATCACCAAAATAATTATTATTACTGAAGCAAAATGCTAAAAACATTTTGGAGGGGGCTGCAGAGAAGAATTACATGCAAACTATGATGAACAGAAAGAAATAGTGGTATTTAACTAAAGAGTTATAGTTTGCCTGTCTCCAGACTTACTGAAATGCTTTTTTCCAACTAAAACCATAATTTCTTTCATATGGATTAGTAATGATCTTTTATTTCTGTCTGTTTATAAAATAATTATATAAACACAAGAAAGAGGAATGATGTTTTAAAAGATATTTCTTTGTTAGTCCCTAAACTACTTTATTTGTCCGTGACACACACTGAGATAAGGCTCATAGCTGACTTGGCAATGCTATACCTAAATCCAAGAGTGGTCCCAACAAGAAACTGGCTGAAATAGCAATTCTTTTCTGCTGACATGTATTCCTTTTCACAGAGTTTTTTAAAGATCATGAAATAGTTATTGTCAAGAACAGTAACTATTGCTCTTACATTGCAGTTTTGGCAAGACATAGTAAGGACCCCATGGTTAAATAGTGGAAGGCACGTATCTGACTTGAGAAAAGGAAAAAACACACTTTCCCCACAATTTCTTAATAACTATGTGATCCTGATTTAGCAATATTTGGAATAAAATAATTTGGTGATTTTGTTTGTAAATTATCTTTTCTTCTTTACACAGACAATCCTCAGGCCAAAAAATGTTTTGCTGCTTAAAGAAGGGCAAAGGGAATCTAAGATTGTGGTCTGGAATAATTGCATCAGTCAGCAGGGAATAGACTCCTTCCGCTCTTCCCTCTTGAGATTGCCCTTAAAAGCTGCTTACAGTCCTAACCACTTAAGTAGAGGAAAGATGTAAGTACCCTAAAAGTAATGGAAAGAGAAACAGGGATTAAGGGGCTGCAGGGATTACTTTACAAAGAGCTATTTTTAAAGAATTGCACTTCATAGACATGATTTCATCCTCTGTGGAAGGGCTCTACATCACCACCACCACTGTTGTCACCCAGGGAAAGCCATTTCTCTTGCCATCATCTGTAACCTGTATGTGATCCTCCCATCAGTTTTTCATCAAACTTTTTTTTTCTTTTTTTTTAACTTTTTTTTTTCTTTTTTGCTTTGCTGCATCTCTGAAGTGTATAATATTTGTAGGTCATAAACTTCAAGGTGAGTGACAAATAGCTGGAACTACAGGGCAAAGTTCATGTATGAAAATGTGCCTGGCTACCTCAGAGACTCCTGGCATAGAGATACATTTGACTGTGATGCAGCCTCCCAAAGGAAGAAGTGCAAATTTTATAATTCAAAATATTTCAAGTAAGACCAGACAGTGCTTGAAGGAAGATACTCCAGCTATTTACATTTGTGTAGTATCCTTCACAGCCCAGTCTCAGAGTGCCGAACCAATAACTACAAAATAAAATTATCAGTGCTTATTCTTCAAGGAATCAGTATTTCTTCACTTTTCTCTTAAGTGCCAAGATGCAGACTGAACAGTGAATTTCATAGCTTAATTCACAGCGCAGGGTTGCCACGTGCCCCTGTCTCCAACAGGTGTGAGTTAATAACTGAGGCAAAGCAAACACAGCACCCTGCTGCTTCAGACCTTAATGCACTGCCCTCAGGAACACAACCAAAGAGCAGGTTAGTGGAGACTGCTCTGCAGACATGGCTCAAGACTTTAAATGTGAATGAAGCAAACTGTGAAATCAGTATGTAATCTGATGGCAAACCAATGAAAAAACAGCAGGACTGATGGTACGAATCTGGTAAAAGAGGAGCTGTTGTATTTTGACTGAAGATGCATCTAAGACACACTGCAAAGCACAAATATGATAAATAAGCATTACAGCTACATACGATAAACCCCAAAGGAGTTCTTTTTAGGGTTACTGCTCTTTTTTGGGAAATTAGCTCAGCACTGTGTGTTTTTGTAGGCACTTGTTAGAAATGGACCTATGCATCAAAAATCTGAAAATCATAAGCAACAAAATCCAAACATTTTGTTCTTGATGATATAGGCAGCAACACATGATTGAACTACGGGAGAAGAGACCACCTGGCCTGACTTTTTTTTTTTTTTATGGATATAATGAATCTAGCCTTTGAATTTAACCAGTATCACTTCAGGTACATCTTTGTTTGGAAACAAGGAGCACAAAATGAATTCTCACTGGAACAAAAGGCGAATTCTTCAGACTCTGCTTTTAAATCAGTAACTGTGGATAGTCTGCAATAGGCAGTGTCCAACATGCAGAGGCTTAGTGAAGGTACCATGATTACAGGTAAGCAGAGTTGGTCACTGTTTAGAAGTATTAAAGCTGTACAAAGAGCTATAGAAAAACATTGTTAATGTACTTTGGTACCAGTGCTGATCTTCTTTTGCTTTTCCTCATGAAGAAGACTGAGACCCATCTGAGGAGAAAAGAGCAGAGTGAGGAGGTGCAGTGGGTTTTGCTGTTCTTGAAAACTCATGCTGCTACACATTTTATGACCAACTTATCATTTTGCTCCATCCAGGACTGCATTCCCAGAATGGTAACTAAAAGAAGAGAGAAACAGAGGATGGGTGGCAGCTGATGCCTCCATAAGCTTTACTTCCGTGACTCCGGTCATATCCCATTGACAGTATCATGGGAAGAAGATTGTTCATACTAAAAACATGAAGCACTGAAATGGGCAACCCCAGGAGAAGCTCTTTCTGCTCAACATTTCAAAGAGCACTTAAAAAAATCTGAATCTTGAGAATCCATTGTAACTATTGTAATGATTTAACTCTGGCTGACAACCAAGTACCAACAGCTTCTCACTCACCCTCCCCACACTGGGATGGGGAGAGAACCAGAAGAGTAAAGTGAGAAAACTCTTGGGTCGAGATAAAGACAGTTTAACAGGTAAAGCAAATGTCACACATGCAAGCAAAGCAAAACAAGGAATTCGTTCACCACTTCCCATGTGCAGGCAGGTGTTCAGCCATCTCCAGAAAGGCAGGGTTCCATCTTGTTTGACAGTTGCTTGGGAAAATAAACACCATCACTCCAAACATGCCCCTTTTTTCTTCCTCTTCTCCCAGGTTTTATTGCTAAGCATGACACCGTATGGTATGGAATATCCTTTGGTCAGTTGGGATAAGCAGGCCAGCTGTGTCCTGTCTCAAATTCCTGTGCCCTCTCAGTGTTCTCACTGGTGGGGTGGTATGAGAAGCACAAAAGGCCTTGATGCTGTGCCAGCACTGCTCAGAAGTAACAAAAACATTTCCATACTATCAACCTGGTTTTCAGCACAAATCCAAAACCTAGCCCTATACTAGCTACTGTAAATAAAGTTAACTCTACTCCAGCCATCACAAATATCAAAATGACATCCAGTTTTTCCCCACAGGGCATGTGGACATGCAGGCAGGGCTATTTCACTGTCACCAATATCAAACACCATTGTGGATGTAGCAAAAGTTCAGTGCTCACAGCATGTATGGCTGGTCCCTCATACCCTCCAAATTTTGGAGATTAAAAGTAGATATTTACAGAGCAGAACTGACCTCCTCAGAGGAGGAGCTCATGTAGACCTTGCATCCTAAATTAGATATCGCAAACAAGTGAAAAACCTACACTCTAAAAACACCTTTTGTTGACTAAAAAAAAAATCCTAAGGAAATGCTTAGTTGCAGGAGTCTGTGCTGTAGATTTCTACAACTTCTGTAAGACCATCACTGTATGTCCACAAGGAAATTATAGTTCAATGAACAGCCTTCAGACCCCTTGCTCATGAACAAGTATTAGTTTACCTGTGGGATCTGACGCAAGAAAACAGAGCTGTGTGAAGTCACTCTTCTCTGAAAATCTGATGCTCAGATATGGGCAAAATGCAAAGCCTGTGATGTTTCACTACCCTCCTTTCTGTGAGGTTACACAAGATCTCCAGAATTACAAGGTTAACAACATATTCCTGGTTCTAGAGAGCAGTCATAAATAAAATAACTTATGACTTGGAAGAATGATAAATGGTAGTTTGATAAAAGCAGGGATTTTAATATATATGATCACGGTTTTGGCCACTCTATTCTAACCCATCCCACCAGTGAGGAGTCTGTGGTTGCACAAGGAGTTGGTAGTGGACACCGACCAAGGGGATATTCCATATCATATGGTATCATGCTCAGTATATAACATAGAAGGGATGCATCCATATATATATATTACATAGAAAACACAGAAAAAGAGAATGTTGTTAGTACTTTGAAGGACTTTGTCGTGGCGCTGCGGTAGCCACAAGACCGCAGAGGCGACAGGAAAGAGCGCTTGGACGCTCCGGTGCCGTCCGCACTAGACTCCTCAGGTCTGGTACCCTGGCTGGCTTCAGAGCACCACAGGCACTGTCTCTCCCTGCTCGGGAGCAGCAGCTGTCGATGATAGTGTAGCAACTCAGGCAGAAGAGGCGGAGGGACTCTCAGGTAGCAATCACCCAGGTTTATTGTAACCCGTCGAGAAGGATACAACGTACCCGAATGCGGAGCTGGGGAGGCGGGCTCCGGCTACCGAAGAGAGAGCCCGGACCAACCGTTACACGGGGTTATAGGGGGAGTGGGAGTGGTTTGGGTAGAGGGGGGGGTCCAGGGAGCAAACCAATGGGGACCATACACGTAGAGACAGGGGGCCAATAATTTTTGAACTGAGAATGAACACATTAACATTAACCAATGAAAACAACAGAATGACAGAACTTTCTAGTAAGATATGAATATTAAACTGACTTCATGCATATGTAACTAAATCTGAGGGGAAAGGGGTGTAACCCAAAGCTTGACGGACAGTAACAAAAGGTGGGAAAACTAGGGGAGATCGGGGATTTCCCCAGCCTCACTGTCACCCTCCCCCTCTGGCTCCTCGCCCAGAGAGAGGTAGTCATTCCACTGAACCTCTTCATAATACTGGCTGGGTGAAGGAGGCGGTGCCGTGGGGATCAGTCCTGGTGGCTGCATCACCGCCACAGGACTTTGTCAGAAAAGCAGTAGAAGCATATTGACAGTTGAGGATAATCTATGATTGATTGGCTCATTCTGACTACGTGGTTAACCTTTCAAGACGAAACACAATGCTTTTCTTAAAAAATTATGGTGCTTATCAGACAGCATTCAGCTATGGTGCATAGTTTGTTATGCAACTTTCAATAATATTTGTCCATCTATTTTGTTATCTTTTCTGCCTGCTTCCTTGGCAACAGGATAATATCTTATGAGCCATGACCATAAACAGAAATTATAACTTCTGATCCTTTGGGCTAAGGGGCATTAGACAGCAGATGAATAGTGGTCTCATTGGGCTGCTTTTTAGCAGAGGGTGGAAACGGTATACAAGGGAAAAACTGCCCTTTGCTTGTCCTTGATGGGGAAAAGGCACCTTGCACTCAAAAATACTCACAACTAGCTAGACACTAAAATGATATCAATATTTGTTTTTAATCTTGTTTAATCCAAGCAGGTTAAAATGCCTTCAGTCTTCCTCTAGCCTCCTCCTTTGCCTGCAGCCAGGGGTTAGCAGGACATAGAGTCTGACAAGGCACAGTACTGAACTCCCTGGGGTTTAGTTTTACATCTTTGGTCACCAGAGGTCAGAATAAGCCAGAGTCCTCATAAATCCAGGTCATGATGCAATACTTACATCTTCCAGTCCTGATTTTCCATGTTTTTTCCATATGTTTTTGTGAAATGGTCCAGGTAATGTGCTTATAAGTAAACCTCCTTTGTCCATTGGTAAACAGTTTGAAATTGCTGAGAGGACTGATTCCTTTGCATTAGCAGAGCATGGGGAGCTGTTTAAAAACCACTAACTAGGCACCCCAGCTTCTTGTGCTCCTCTTACTATTCTAATTACATGGAATGGGAAAGTACTGATAATTTACTCCCATAAGCCAAAAAATATTACTTGTCTCAGTTAAAATAGTAAGTGATTCTCTGCCATCAAGAGGAGGAGACGTTTTTGAAGATGGAGTGTTTTGGCTCAAAAAACCTGCAGATCTTGAATATACTTTCTCATTTCAGTGGCATTTAAACAAAGGTGGAAGATCTTAATTTAACCATTAGAGGTCAGTAAATCCCAGGTTATTCATCGGTTTGCTGAAAAAAAATAGAAACAAGGTAAGAATAATTACAGCATCTCTGGACACTTGGGGGAAATGCTTTTTAAAATAGAGTCTTGGAATAGAAATTTTAAAAGTGTAGTTTCCAGCTGAATATGAGCACAGATGAAAAATAGTCCCCATCCTTCAGAATTTGTCAGTGTTCTCTTTGTAAGCCTTATTTCAATAACTTAAACAAAGATTAAAACAAATGACTGTCCAATATAAGATGCAGAATCAGTCCAGGGAGCAGAGGGCTGGAACTAGAGAGCACTTTTCTCATATATGGATGTGTAACTACTACACTGTACAGCACAGTTACATTCTCATATGCTGCTGCCCTTTCAGCCCACAGAATTGTCCTTCCTGTTGTGCCGCAGCTCTGCTGCAGTGAGAAAGGCACAAGGAAATAATGACTTCTGCGCATATACTGATCAACAGAAAACTTAAACTATTCTTCTAATATTACTGCCTCTAACAGGAAATTGTCCTAATCTAAATAGAGTAACTGCACATGATTTAATAATGTCTGATCCTAATAGATGTAACTTAAATAATGTATCTATTGACCTGCTAAAACTAAGTTTGCTTTCTGATCCCCCACTAGAGAAAAACTTGGATTCGTTTCTAACCTGAACCTGCTCCCTCCAAAGGGTTTTTGCTATCTGATTTCCTATCAGCCTGTCTGAAGCTCACTTGTTGTATGCTACCCCTGATGACTCCTCAAATCTGGTAAACAACTTCACATTTTAATGTTCCTGGGTGCCCAGGTGCTCATCTACAGTTTGGAGGTATCTCGCTGCTCCATGCAAGCACATCCCTCTGGACCATACGTCTTGCCATAACAGATGGCCATGTTACCTGATATGAACCTTGATGCCTAACTCCGAAAGTATTTTAAGAGAGGGAATGCAAGCACCAGTCTGATGAAGCACATCCCCTGATGTGCATTCACTCTCATTGTGGGCACATGCCAGGCAAGGAGACAGACACACAGGTCTTTTAATTGCTTACAGGAAGACTATTAGGCTGCCAATGTGATGTCCCTGTCAAAAAGATAAAAGCCAACCTGAATGGAATATTCTTGGTGAAAAAGTGTTTTTAATGCGGTATTAAGGCCAAGGTGAAACTTCTCTAGAGTTGCCTGCAGTTCTGTGTCAGACAGTCTGATGTCCAGGCAAGGCAGGCCACTGAAATGATGAACGGACATAGACAGAGCAACAGCAATGATCAAAAGAAAAACAAAGAAGCTAAAACAGTACACTTGTCTAGCCCAGCAAAATAAAGGCTGGGGATAGTTGTGAGAGTTGTCTATAAATACCCTGAGGAGTGAGTGTTGAGGAGGGAGACAAGCTATTCAGGATGAAGAACATACTTGGCACAGAAATAGATGGGTATAAATTGCCTGTAAATAAAGTTTACACCAGAACTCAGGAAAATATTTCCAGATCTCCCAAATGCTTCTATTTCTCTTGGGCAACAAAAAATGAAATTAAATTTAGATCTTTGATGATTAAAAAAATGTGAAGACATGATTGCCCATGACAGAAGGGGACTAGAATTGGTGATCCAGCAGGCCTGTAGGTTCGTTTGCTAACCAGACCCCTTTAAAAGTGCTTTACAAATAGGTCTCAAATAATGACTCCATTGTGTCCAGTTCTGCTAAAAGAATCCTTCACAGTGATGAAATTAAAGCTTTCAGGTGCTGATTGACAAGTGCTTGCCAAAGCCTGTATGCAAGACACTAGGAGGTGAGAGCTTGTAGGTCATGTGAGCTTTTGTCAGCAAGGAACATCAAACTTGGATGGGTGAAGAACCCCCCTTATTTATGACCAATGGATATTTGTGTTGAAATGTGGTCCTGGGATGAAGGAATAAAAAAAAATGGTGTCTTCTCTAAACTCCAAAAGCAGATAGACATAGAACAAGATTTCTGCTGAGCCTGTTCTCAGCACAGAAGGGAAAGACATTGAGGATATATTTCAGCATGTGCTCAGAAGCTTCTTCTTTTATTCTGAAGAAATAAAACTGAAGCAATAAAGCAAAAGGAACTGAATCCTGTGGTTGGGGATTTGAACTCAAGCTGGTGAGTCAGCCCTGTGGCATCCAGAAATAGTTTTCTGCTTCAAAACAAAATGTGTGTCAGCAACAGGTTCTTCCTTCTGAGGAGAGGCAAGGTCACTGCACTGCGTTGGTGACTGTGGCAGTGGTGGGACAAGGAAAGACTTTGCCCTCACTCCCAGGAAAGCCAAAAGCAGGTAGGGGCTTCCGTAATGCTGCAATAGCAGTTCTTGCAAAGATTAGAGGATGCGGTTGTTGATGTCACAGGGTCACTGCAAAGCCTCTGTCTGTCAAAGACTACATGCTAGCTGATTTTGTTCTGCAAAAGTAGACGATGAACTTCATGTCCTTCTGTCCAGCCTCAGGAACAGTCTGATTTCTGCACATCTTGTGTGTTTAATAGTGTGTTTAATGTCACTGGTTTAGGTCTTTTTGTAAGTAATGTATCATTCTGTGTTAATAGAGAAGAATGCTGCAAGACTGTCAAAATAATAAACAGCTGGGGGTGTGTGACATTTTAATAATTCTCCTCCTTAAGTATCATGGCCCTTATCATCATCCTAACTCAGTGATAAATTATTTCATCTTTTATTTTCTCTAATGAAGAGCTCTGGAACTAAATCATTTTACTTAATGGGAGCAGCAAAGTTACTTGAATAATACGGATACAGAACTCAAGTCAGATGTCACTTTTGAACAATGTGCTATATGGGTCAAACTGTGGATAAAAAAAGGAGGAGTGGAGATTAGGGTGAAAAAACCAAAAAAATAACCAGAGACAGAAGGAAAAATTTAATCTGCTTCAGTTTAGAAAAGAGCACATCACATTAAAAGGCTACAAGATAAACACATCATCAGTTCTGTTTTCATCACTTAGAGGAGATATTTTAAGAAACTTCATCAACTAAGTTGGAAGTTGCTGTGTGGGTAATAAGGAAGACTGGATGAAATAACAACACAAATAGCCTCAGGAAAAACCCCATGATATAAACTGATGACTACAGCTAAAAGCTGCTATTTAAACATTTTTTTTACGGACGTAAAAGCTATCATGTGTTCTCCATGCTGCAGTATTCACCATGAAGGTCATACTGGAAACAATGCATATTGATCTGAGCCTGTGTGAGAGAAACTTTGTAGATGCAGAATAACGATTTGGTCCCTGCACCATGCACTGAGGCTGTGCATGTCTGAGCACATCACAAACCATTTCTGACATCTCTCTGGAAACTGCCCAGTCCTGCTTCCAGCGCTGGGGTGGGAGGTAAGCTGGGGGTTCTGCAGGAAGAAACTTCTGGGTGCAGCAAATGTGATTCCTTGATTCCCTGGGCACTGCTTGTGTCCAACTCTCACTGTACTGGGGCATAAGAAGTCCCACAGTATAATGTAAAGTTTTGTTAGCAGACTATAGCAGCAAGACCTGAAAGCTACTATTCATATCAGCCTTCCTACTGATTTGAAAGCAATTATTTGCCTGAGTAAGCCCTGCTCAACTGAGAAAGGGGTTACAAAGTCATGGCCAGAGACTTCTGAAAGCTCCTATCAGTCCCAGCTATGTGTGTTGTGAGCCCTGTGCTCTATTTTCATGCGGTTCTTACAGTCCTGAGAGTTTAACCAAGTCGTCACTGCCCTCCTGTTTTAGAGTTATTGTATGTAGCCAAGGAACGGATTCCTTGGTGTCTTTTAGAAAGATTTGGGATACATCTGGCAAGCTTTCTAGATGGTCCTGAAGTAAATAGCCCTGCCAAGGTTCTTTGCTACTAGCCAGCCCTTGACATGGTTTCATAAATCTAGCTTGGACTTGTGAAGGGCTGATAAGAGGAGAGGTCTGCGTCCAGCTTGGCTGCTGTTCCCTCTAGACAAACCTTTTCCAGCATGCTAGAAGAGAATAATGAGCTGAGAAGACTCCCCATTTCTGGGGAGTACGGGCTGTATGGGCTGCACCATATACTGGGACTGCCTGAAAGTAGAGGTGGAGAAGGTGCCATCAGCTTTGATAAACTGAGAGAGGGGTGGCTAAAGAGGCAGCCCAAGAACTGGCTGTAACCACAGCAGCCTTGTCAAACAGACATCCAAACTGCATCCTGCTCAGCTCTGGGCACATTTTAATCTGACTGTGCTGTATCTGGACTGTAACTTGCCATCAGTTTGTCCATCCCTTATAGTCTACAGACTGGAAAGAGCAACAGTAAACATTTTGTTACAAGCAAAAATGAATCTTTAATCTAGGAGGTAAAGTCTTGAGAAGCAATTTGCAGCATATGATTCCTAAACATTTACAGCTGTAAAGAGGGTGAGCAAATCAACAGACTAAGATTATGCAGGCAAAATTTAATTCTATTCAACATCTGGTTTAATACACAACTTTTGGTCAGCCATTTACACTTTCCCACTCTTCTTTATGGGTAAAGGTAGAGTGGCAGGACCCAGTTCAGGGCGTGCTCTGATATTTGAAACTACAAAGGTCAAATAACTGCTGAGCATCACTTGTGTTATGTCCCCTTACAGACTTGAATGGTGGTGATGACAAACCCTTAGTAACACGACTGTTACGGACATTAGCACATCTATAAATACAGGTAAATCCTCTCTTTGTGTGTATTTTGTCCTTAAGTGGATCACCAAAATCAGTCTTTTGCTTCACACACATTAAATAACCTGTCCTGAATCTTAAGAATTGGCTATCTGTAGTGCAAATCCTCTGCAAGAGCTTGCAGCTGGCATGAGTTAAGCATGACCTGATTTGCCTTTTTCCTGTCTCTTTTCAAGGGTACAGGTCTATATGCTGAAACCATGAAGCCTCATTCTCATGTTGCCACGTTTTTCTTTTCATTCATATACTTTGGTGTAGGTGTATTGGGTGCTATTAAAATTTAAAGTACTATAAGTATGTTCAGCCAGCAATGAAAGTGTTCAGAGTTTTCTCAGCTACTGTTCATCACCTAACTGGTACTGAAATATGAAGAATGTATATACTTGAGCTTTGCCATTTGTTTTTAGAACACATTGGTTCTCAAAGAGCATGATGGAAAATTTTGTAGGATCAGTGTCTTAGGTGATACCCAGAAAGACAAGGGTCATGTGGTGCTCCAGCACCTTGTTTTCCAGCTGTTGAAATGGAGATGCTGATTTTTATTGAAAAAGGACAGTAAAAATTGCCTTGACAGTGGCAGAATAGCAGAGAAATACTGACAAAATCACTTAGGAGTTATTTGTATTCTTGGATGCATTTGAGATGTCCATAAAACATTCATTTCATTAAAATGCGCAGGTTTTTGCTCAGGATGAATTGAGTGGGATAAGGTGTTTGTGGCTGATGCAAGGACAACACTAGCTATTCTCACAGATAATTGCAGTCCTACCACTGCAGACCATAAAAAAAAAAAATCTATAATCATAAAGTTCTTGTACTCTACTTGAAATGTTGGGGAAAAAAGAAATGTAATTCCTAGCATTAAGTGAAAATGAAGTATGCAATATGATCTTTTCATTTAGGAAGGGACCTTGAGTGGTCTTCTAGTGAGACCAACCGAAAGCAAAATCAGGCTTGTTAGGTAACTGCTGACAGACATATGTCTCATCTGTTCATAAAAATCTCCATAAATAAAGATTTTCCACCCCTCCATTGTAAATTTAGATTTGTTTTCCCAAAAGAGAAATGTAGAAGTCTGAACTAATTTCACTGGAACAATGCTCTTTTATCAGAAGAAGTTTCATAACAGTGATCTGTGTTCTCTCACTCCACTCTCTGGAAGAAATTGCCTGCAGCCAAAAGACTGTCCAGCCTCACAAACCCAAATATTGTCCCTCCTAGCACTGGAAACTCTTGACCAAAGTAGCCACAGTGTACTGCCTGATCATTTTATAAATTCTACCAATGCAGTGCAATTTTTTCTGCTGTGATAGAGATTTTGCAGCCACTGTCATATGCCGCTGGCCCCCCAAGTTCCCTGAGAAGCAACTAATAGAGCAGAGTCACTATTCTTTCATGGAAGTGGCAGTCTGTGCCCAGTCTGCCCAGTCTGTGTGGTTAGAAGGTGCTGCAATGGACCCGACCCTTACTGGCAGAGAGAAGCTCACATGTGCAGGGCTGCAGAAAGCCCCACTCACAGATCATGCTTTTTCTTTCTGAATGAACAGCTGTCAATAGCTATTTCCTTATGTTTTTACATTTAGGTTTTTGAAAATCCCATCCAGGAGGCCTAAAGAAGTTCACTGGTATGGCTGGATGAGAAAGTAAAAGTTTCTGAGCTCTGACACCCATCATACTTATTTATGAGGCCCTCGTACCTAGAAACTGGCCCATATATTGCAAGTCCTCATAATTCATTTAATCCCTTTATTTTTCTTTTTTAGCAGACATTTGGTGTAAGACATTTATTTCTCTCTTATTCTTCCACGGAGATTCATACTGGGATGGAAAAAATGATGCATTTTCTCCTGACATATAAGCGTTACAGCTGACTCACAAGTGTTCCTGCTCCTCCAGGTCTACAGCTGCTTTGTCCCATTCTGACTTGGAAATACAGTGAGATTTGGGAATGACCCTTGCTTATATATATAAGTAACATAATGTCTTAACTTTAACATACTTGTCTTTGTGTCATGTCCCCTCACATTTATTTAGATCCTTTCCTTTTTCACTCCCACAATTTTTCTGTCATTAAAGAGTTGCAAACTATTTCAAGCAACATTCAAAATACCAGCCTTTATCACATCTGTTTATTCTGTTGATACAACTTTTCTCCCATTTTATTTTTCCTTTTTGACCTCAATGAATCATAGAATAGAATCATAGAATATGCTAAGTTGGAAAGGACCCATCAGGATCATCAAGTCCAGTTCCTGGTCCCGTGCAGAATATCCCAAGAATCACACGTGCCCGAGAACATTGTCCAAACACTTCTTGAACTCTGTCAGGCTAGTGCTGTGACCACTGCCCTGGGGAGCCTGTTCCAGTACTCAGCCACCCTTTGTGTGAAACCTTTTTCCTGATATTCAACCTAAATGCCCCCTGACTCAGCTTCATGTGGTTTCCTTGAGCCATGTCACTGGTCACAAGAGTGAAGAGATTGGTACTTGCCCCTCTACTTTCCCTCATGAGGATTTTGAAGAACACAGTGAGGTCTCCCCTCAGTGTCCTCTTCTCCAGGCTGAACAAACCAAGTAACCTCAGTGGCTCCTCATATGGCTTCTCCTCCAGACCCTTCATCATCCTTGTGGCCCTCCTTTGGGTACTCTGCAGTAGCTTAATATCTTTTTTATATTGTGGCTCCTAAAACTGCTCCTGGCACTCGAGATGAGGCCACTCCAGCGCAGGGCAGAGTGGGAGGGACAATCCCCTCCCTTGCCTGGCTGACGATGATGTTCCTGATGCCCCCCAGGACACACTTGGCCCTCCTGGCTGCCAGGGCACTGCTGACTCATATCCAGCTTGCCATCAGCCAGGACCCCCAGGTCTCTTTCTGCAGTGCTGCTCTCCAGCCTCTCATTTCCCAGTCTATGCATACAACCATGGTTGCCCTGCCCCATGTACAGAATCCATCTCTTGCCCTCGTTAAACTTTGTTTGGCTGGTGATTGCCCAGTCCTTTAACTTGTCAAGGACTCTGCTGGGCCTCTGCCCCTGAGGGAATCAACAGCTCCTCCCAGTTTAGTGTCGTCAGCAAACTTAGTATTCCTTCCAGTCCTGTATCCAAGTTGTTGTGGTGGATCAGAATGAAGGTAACTGGTGGTCTGATTCCAGGGTTTGAGAAAGCCCCAGGTACACTGGGAGGAAAAACCTCTCATCTCTCATCGATTTAGACTAAAGCAGCTGTAACCTGACCCAGCCTACCTGGGCAGACCCCTCACTCCACCCCTTTCTCCATCCTGATGTAACTGACCCTTGTGCCTTTTCCCCACCCCCACCTGGTTTGTATCCTTTATAAGCCTAGGCCACAGTGGCCTAGGCCTCTTTCATCCCTAGCTTCCCTTCAGCGACAGAAATAAAGCTTTGCTGGAATAGCTATATGGAGAGCCCTCCGACACTTTGCCTCTAGACTGCATGAGCTATCCGACACGTGTAGGTGAGAATTCAGTGCCTTTTCCCAGCACAGGTGAGTGGGAAGCGAGCCTACTTCTGTGGAGGACACAGCCGGCATTCTCTTTCTCCCTGTGGTGAGACAGAGAAGTTGCCAAGCCAGCATTAGCTTCCTTCCCCCCACTGCACCCCATGCGCCACACAAAATAATAACACCAAGTCATTAATGAAGATGTGGAAGAGCACTGGGCCGAGGATGGGGCCCTGCAGATCCCCACTAGTCACAGGTCACCAGCCTGATGTCACCCCATTCATTATAACTTTCTGTGCCCAACCTGTGAGCCAGTTGCTCACCCATGGCATAACATGCTTATTTAGCTGTATGCTGGACATCTTGTCCAGAAGGATACTGTGAGAGACAGCAGAAAATACTTCACTGAAATCCAAAAATATTACATCTACTGGCTTTCCTAGATGAACTAGGAAATCAGGTTCAACAAGCAGGATTCTCCCCTCATGAAGCTGTGCTGGCTGTGACCAATGACTGTATTGCTCTCCAAGTGTTTTTCAATACTAAGCAGAGTAGTCTTTCCCATGATTTTACTTGGCACTGAAGTGAGACTGTCAGGCCTGTAGTTTCTGTGGTCCTTCTTCTTTAGAACAATTCAGTGTGATTGCATTTCCTCTGCTGCCCCTCTTTTAAAACTTCACAGATGGCCTTGGACTCACTGCACTGTAAAACACAGTGAAGCAGCCAGAGATTTCTTTGATTAGGGCTCCCTGTTCTCTCTTGTTTCTCATTATCCCTTTTCTTTGAGGCCTTTACAGTCTTTTCTGCCTTCTTTATCATGTTTGACCTCTGCTTAGTTGATAAGTCTCTGCTTTGATCTCTTTCAGTCTCCATACACCTCTTCTCTCCTGCTCTCTCCCTTAGCACTTTCTTTTTCCCACAAGCACGCAAAGAAATTCTCCCATTGCCAACACTTTAGATCTTTTTGGCTTCCCCAGTTCTTCTGAACATACTCAAGGCCTGTGAAGACAGTGGGTATAGTTATGTCCCGCACGAAGAGCCTGCAAAAAGCCCCAGTGTCCCAGGCTTGTTCAGTGGGGACTTCTGGCTTCTGTTTATTGCTGTTGGCCTTTGGCCAGCCCAGCCCAGCCTGGGCTCACTGGCAGTGCTTGTTCTGGTTGCTCCGGCTGGATCGAAGGATCCCCCCGAGGAAAGCCTGGGGACTGCAGGAGCAGTGTGCCTGCGTGTCTGTGAGCACACGTCCATCACCACCCGGCGGCAGCCCCAGATCCTTGTGCAGGCTCCCACACCCTTTTTATTGCTAAATTGCCATTTTCCTTCTACCCTGAAGAGGCCTCTGGCTCCTGCACATCCGGCTGGAACTCGCTTAAGTCTCCTCCGGCATGCCTCCGTGTTTCCTCACCAGTTCGGGGGGAAGAATAGCACTTAGTGAATGGCCCATTCACGCTCTGGCGCACTCACAAACCACACAGAAAACACCGAGGTCTCCTCTGCAGGGCCGGCTCCGGCAGGAGCACCCGAGTGTGCAGGAGACTCGAGGCTCTGCTGCTGCCACCCAGGACTGAGCAGCCACCACTGAGCATGGGTTGGCACGGCAGGCTGTGCCCGGGCAACCCCTGGCTGTGACGAGCCCATCGTCCCCATCGCTCCCTGCAGACCTGGCAGCACATTAACAGGCGGCAATGGCCTCTAAAAGGAGGCTTGTGCTTCTCCTTCAGCTCCAAGCAAGGAGCTGGATCATTTCCAAAGGCAATGTTTTGTGTACTCATCTGGAAGTTGTGTAAATAAATCGGTTCAAGGAAATTAGCTGGCTTTTATGAGTGTAGAAACTGCAGCTTCTTCTCCGTGGACCCTCGGCAAGGCAGCAATAGACTCCGTCAGACTGCTGCTCTCCCTGTGCTGCCCTTGGTCTGGGCAAATCTCTCTGCTGCCCAGGAAAAACTGCCGGTAGGGCCAGGGATTTCAATCATTCATACATATTAACTGGGGAACATCTGTACCTTGGGCATACAGGATCTTAGGCTTAGTTGTATGTAAAGGATTTGCAACCCTCAAAAATGCTAGGACTAATTTTAAGCCTCTCTAGATGACAGTTTATATGCTTTAATAGCATTTTCTGCTGGCACTGCTGGTGATGGCCCCAGTACCTGGGCTCCTACAATGGATAGAATCACTATTACCTTACATTTTTAAAGGTGCTTTGGGAAGTCCCCAGCATGGGAAAACAACTGAACATAGCAATGATGCCCTTATGTTGGGCCCAGTATCCCAGGCTGTTAAAACAGCTGCCTTTTTTGCCTATTTTGACAGTAAAAAATGTTGAGGAAATATAATCCTGATCCTGTTTGGTTGGACTGGTGTTTACCTCTGGAGTTCTATACATCATGTTTTCATATCGCACACTTTTTTAAAAAATTAACTGAACTTCAAATTTTGGCAAAGGAAAATAACATTTTAGATACAACCCATCACAACAGTGGGATGAGGAACTTTCCTTTCCAAGCCTGACTGGACTTCTGTAAATTTTACAAAAAATCTCTTTTTACACTTTCATTTCTAAAACTGAAATAAGGTTGTTTGGTTGCTTACCTCACAAGTCTCAATGGGCTTTTGAGGCTGAAAATCATTTCCCACTCTTCAGTCCCCCTTCCCTCTTACATATTTCTTGGAGGCTTAGATCATCAGAGATGTTGAGGGGACTTTGCTTTTTAACAGGGTTCAAGCTGGATAGGCATAACCCAGGGTATCAGGGGCGGGGCTAGGTTCGCAATGCTCCCAAGACTCATGACAGTAACTTGGTCTTGCCTGTAAGTGTTCCCCATTCGTACAGTTCAGCAAGGGCATGTGTACCTCCAGTATACACATTCAAGGGTTGTATGTATGGGTAGCTGCATAGATAGGAAGGTAAATGGGGTTTTCGAATATCCAAGATATTGCTGTTATCCCTCCAGAATGAAAAAAAAACCCCAAACAAATTAGTAACTTGATCTTGCTGTCATTACATAGGTAAGAAACTCATTAAATCAGTGTGACTAATCCTGTGATTAAGGACTCCACACCAGGTTTGGGGCTTAATCTCTTCTGAGAAAATCCCAATTTAACAGGAGTAAAACGAGCCTAGGACCAGTCCATGAGAGCTGATGATTAAAGCATGTGGAAGAAGAAATCATAATTAATTAGTTTTGAGGGATATTTTCATGTTTAGGTAATTCTATTATACATGAGAAGCATTTGTATCTTTGACTCTCTTGTAAAGTAATGATAGTTTTTATTGGAAAGTCCTAACTTTCATCTGAATGCAAGGCTCTTTCAGGACAGCATATAATTTTGAAGCATGAAATGAAGAATATGGTTTTTTGTGAAAATGCAATGACAGGGAGGGGACACAGCATCTTTTTTCAGGAGTCACATTTAAAGGGTAAGATTAGAAGTGCATTATCTTGATGTGGGATTATGGAAAGTCCACTTGCACAGCTGGTGCAACTGGCACTGAGAGGAAGACAATCTACATGCTCTTCAGCTTCTCAGCATCAATAACATAGCAATGTTTTCAACACATTGTAGGATAACACTGGGGATGTGCCTTACTGAATTTTAAAATAATTAACATATATGTGTATGTGTGTGTCTGTGTGTGCCTGTGTCTCTGTGTGGTTAGCCATTATCTTTTTGTTATTTCCAGTTTCTTAAATATTACACATATGAAGTCTTAAATATTAATTCAGTTTAACTTTTAAAAATTTCCTGTGACTCTTATTTTTGAAAGTCTTTCTTTCAGTGTGCTTTCCAGGAAGGGAGGAAAGAGGGAGCTGAATAAACATCCATAGCTGGGTCTTGTTTTCAGAGTAGTTCAGTACATTCCTGCAAGTTGGGTAGAAGAGGAAGGGTGTCTGCTGTGTTTTCTCAACATTACAGGCTATCCAGACAATTCAGAGGTAATTCATTTGTGGGAGAGTAGCACGTTTAGCCCATCCACATATACTGAGTGGATGCAGAAGAAAATAAGAGCACAGACTGATGCAGCTAGCATGCCTTCCAAATGGAATGAGGTGATCTGTGAACTGAGCCATTAGACAGCAGAGTTTGCCAACAGTTTTATGAGAGCATCATGTACTACCTACAAGGCTGAGACAGAGAGACCTTTGCAAGTTATTTCTATAAATAGCCTGAAACTTCTAACCAGTTTATAGCCTTGGTCTCTGCAATTATTGTGTTTGCAGGTACCTGAACTGCTCAAATAGAAGTTGTGTGTGCCATTAGGCATTTGCAGGCACAAGGTCAAGTGATACCAAAGCTAAATCCTTACACTGGTTAGCCTTCACCACCCATCCCTAAACATATACATAGAAAATACAAACATTCAGAAACTAAGAAATGCCCAATGTTGAAGCCTGTATCTTTTAAATTGATGGATTTGGAGTATTTGATGGAGATTTTTTTAGTGTCACTACACCTTTGTAAAAGTGCAGGTCCCCTGTGATTTTGCAGTATCTGGATGCAACATCACAAATGCTACACCAAGGCCTGGTATAGAAGGTAACTAGTAACCAGCACCAACAAAATAAGAGTTGGCAAGACAGTTGAGATGGTCAACTCTTCCTCCTTTTGTCATAGAAAAACTTTTCTCTTTTGTAGCCCCTTAATATGTACATTCCATTAGCAAGGTGCATGTTGTTCTCCCAGGTAACAAGAGATTGGATGAGAGGAAATGGCCTCAAGTTGCACCAGAGGAAGTTCAGTTTGGGTATTAGGAAAAATTTATTCACTACAAGGGTTATCAACCCCTGGAACTGGCTGCCCAGGGCAGTGGTTGAGTCACCATCCCTGCAGGTATTTAAAAGATGTGTGACAGCTGGGGACATGGTTTAGTGGTGGACTTGGCGGTGCTGGGTTAATGGTTGGACTTGATGTCCTTAAAGCTCTTTTCCAGCCTAAATGAGTCTGTGGTTCTATGATTATTTTTTATTTCATGCACCCAAAGGATAATAACCTGAAAATACTATTAGTAATGAGAGCATGTTAGAGCTGGTAGCCTGTCAACACTCAACTTCCTTGCTGTCAGTTTGGGCTGCCCACAGACAGGCTCCCGGTATGTTTATAACTCATAAAGGGAGTAGCAAGATATCAGAAGACATATTCATAATCACTTTTTTCTTGGTGCCAACTGGGAGCATAATAAAAGATGCAAAGAAGGAGGCTACCAATTTGTTATTGCATTCAGTGATTTACAGAGAAATTGCACTGAAAGTCATACTCCAGTAATAGCTAATGTCTCTGCTGAGCTCCAAGCCTATTTTGTGCTTGCAATTTCACTGAAATGGAGTGGCTCAAATAATTGCCTAATGAGTCAGGCCTCCGAGGAGCAGCATTTAACATCCTGGCAGGTAAAACATAGCTTTAATTGTCAACATTTTATAATCTGAAATTTCAAATGCTAACCGATCATTTAAAAGCTGCTGATCCATCCTGATAAGACACATATTTTCCTTATGAATGGTATTTCTTTTGATCTTTAGTTTTTTTCATGACATTTCTCTCTCTGCAGTTAACAGGGGCTATCACTTACTTGCTCTGATTCTTGGTTGTGTTTTTTCTGGAGTGCTCCGTTTGATTCACCTCTTATCACCCATCTTCTTTTCTCTTGAAAATGCAACTTGTATTTGTTTAATTATTAGCCCACAATAAGCTTCCTCATTATTCATCCATCACAATCATCAAGTAATGTAGAAAAGAATAAAAAACAAAGGGGATATATCTTTAGTGTTATTTGATGTGTCTGAGTCTCGTTATAAATAAAGACACAAGAGGTAAATATTTTGTGTAAAGAACCTGAAAATTACAGTGCTGCACAGATCCTGTTATATATATCAGGCAGATATTTCTTCTCTAACTCCAGGGCTTTCTTATGAAGGAGAGAGATTGAATTTGGTTTTCTGTATTCTGTCTCTTTTCTTCCCTAAACTGGATACTTTTGGTTGGCTTTTCTTCTCTAGAAGAATTGCCATCTCACCCAAACCTCCCTGATTTTTTCCACTTCACTTGACATACAGAATCATTATTATTTCTCTTTTGGCTGTTAAGCAAAATCTGTCATTTACCACAAGCAGTTTCTACTAGAAGAGACGCCTGAGTCCTTTCTCCTCATTTTTTTGAGGACTATCATAGAAAACCCAGTTCATTTCAGTCTAAAGCATTAAAGGTGAATTTTGAGCTTTTCAGCTCACCCAAGGCATGGTGAGGGCCTAGTTGCACTGTCCAGGAATAGGCCAGGTCAGGGTACAAAACTTACCTGTAAAATCAGGACAGGTTTGAAAGCAAGGCCATGTGCATTAAAATTTATTATGTGACTGTTGCAGCATCCAGTACTCCAGCTGAAGGCTGGGGCCAAAATCTCGTGTCCCTGCTCCAGGAGACCTGATCTGACACTGTCTGCCAGACGTGGAAATGTCTGTTCCCAGCTCCAGAGGGAACAGAGGGCACCAGAGCTAGTGACCTGGCTCTGTTCAGCAGTACCAAACTCTCATGTGTTCTCCCCATGAAGAATGTCCCCAGCCCAGCTGCAGCACACCCTTGGGCGCATGGATGCACACAAAGGATGTGAGTGAGGAGTGGGTCAGGCTTGGCCTCATGGGAGCTGCAGCTCAGGTGGACATGTCCGTGCCTCATAGCCAGCCCATAGCTGGTGCCCTGTCAGAGCTGTGAGCTGGCTATGAGGCACGGACATGCTATTTAGGGCATTATGGCCAATGAGAGCTATTTGAAAGCTCTCTAATGAAAAAATCTTTAGTCCCAGGGTGCAAACTGGTTGTCACATGGCTCACAGCAAAAGTAAGCAGGAGTGTGCATGCTCTGCCTCCAAAAGCACTTGCCTCTGCAGCTTGATGAAGGGAATGCTTTCTCTCTGCATGGTACCACTCACCTCTGACACCCATCAGCAAATTCCCATGACAAAATGGCTACCTAAAATACTATAGAAAATTATGAGGAACCACTGAGTGGATATAAAAATCATATCATCCTAAATGTATAGCAAAAGCATCCTTACACCTGAGCATGATCTCTAAGTTAACGTGCAATCCGAATGAAAGAAGCCATTTAAGGAGCAACCAAGCACTGTTTCTTGTTTTTGCAATCAGAAGGAAGAATCTCATTAGCCTGCTTACTTAAAATAATAAGATGGCACAAGGAGCAAATGGAAGGTGCTCTTAAATGATTCCTCTTTGAGTGACATCTGTGTTCTTCTGATGACAACACCCACTCATGGGAAGGCAGGTTTTGGCCTCCTAGCTCATGACATAAGCTCACAATGGGCCTGAGGAGTGGTTTACCTCTTATAGGTATTTTACTCACTACAATTACTTTTCAAGTGTTTTATCCATTCTGATAATGAAGTGTTAGACAGACTTGCCACTCGTGAAACACATTTTCATTCTCCATAGACTTACCACAAACTTGAGCCTGGCACGACACATCTGAGCTCTAGTCACTCATTTCTTGCCAGTGGGCAGTTTGTGGAAATGCTGACTTATGATGGCTTGGAAAAACAGCATCAAAAGCAGAAATCGCATTTTAGCAAAAATTATTTGAGCAGCTAAGAACTACTTCGCAAGAAGTGTGAATAGTGAGGATGTGGCCCAGAGTGCTGTAAAAAGGCATCTAGAAATTCAGCAGGATACAGTTCAGTTCCAAACTGTTCATTCCCATCTGTTAAGAGCTACATCTTTGAGAAGAAAGAACACTGCAGTATAAATACTTTTTATCCAGAAATACTGACTTTAGGATCCAGAAGGGATTTGTATTTTTTCCCCTGGACTTTTGCGCTTGTTTGTGTCTGGATGCAGCAGCTTTACCTCTCTGCCTCCACAGGTGCTGTTGGGAGGTAAGACGAGGATGGCAGTGGTGCTAAATTAGAGGTGGTGCTCACCTGCATCAGCTGTGCCTGCAGCAAGCGGTATTCTGCCATCTGCTCCCTGCCATGGTCACTCTGATATCCCTGCTGTTGCTGTAAATGAGGATGGAGAAAGGTGTTCCTGTTTTAGCTTTAACTTCAGTGGACCAGAGAAATTACTTAATTCTTGAAGCCTTGAGCATGAGTGTTTAACGGCGGCATGTTGAGGCAATAGCAATACCATAATGAAAATCCTATTTTCTCATTAAAAAATGGAAGAAGCATCTTCCCCTGTGTAGAAGAATCTCTCCAGCTAATTTTCTGTACTAAGTGGACCTGTTTAGAAGGTTAAATATCAAATTCTAACTCAGTAGGAATTTGCTAGTCCCTGTATTAAATGATTCCTTGTTTCTAAATGTTGTACTTTAACAATCTTTTGAAACAAGAGTCCAAATCTGAGTTGATTTTACCTATTTCCCAGTGCTGTTCAGCTGTTCAGAGCCTCGAGCTAATGGCCTCAATCCTGCAAGCATTTGCCACACTTACTTGGCACTATGGCAAGTCCAAACAGTTCAAAATCATTAGTCACAAAATTCACTTTCAAATAATAGAAAAAATAAAAAGACAAATCGAAACTCTTTCAGGTTGCTCTTTTGTTGCTGAAATAATTGCTTGGTTTTTAACAAAGTTTTGGAATCTCATATACTTTGAGATTTTCAGAAACAAGGGCAAAGAGAAAAATTGTTCAATACTTTGCAAGTTGGAATTAAATTCAGACTTCGTAATAAGAACAGTTCGGCTCTCACTTATGATTTTCAGGGTATTTAGTAGCAGAGATTATTTTTTAGTAAAAGTAATTCTACACATTGTCATTTGTCTAGACTCAAGCAGGAAGTAGGCATAAGATCATCATTTCAGCATTAATTTTTGGCTTTGGATAATTTGTGTTTACACATTCTGATGAATCAGGGACATGGAAGTGTCCCCTGTTATAAAAATAGTAAAGTGACATGACCATTGGCAGAAAACCACTTTTGTGTTGATGAAAGCTGGGAGGGTACTGTGCAGTTATGGTGTTATTGCATTGTATTTTAATAAGATTCCTCTGCCCTATGTACATAATTGTCCAGGCTTAGCCTTGCTACCAAGTGAATAATCACCACTAGTAAGACTTGAGGAGAGTCTCCTTTGTTAGTCTAAGTTGTGCAAAACTGGGAGCCTGCCAAGGAAGGAGGATGAAGGTGACAGAGACATCTGCTTGCAGATCTAACCTGACATCCCAGAAGGGACAGCGTATGTTGAGAGCCTGGATCAGACCCATTAGAACACCTCTCCCATTAAACGAGCCCGTGGGAAAGCTGAGAGTGAGTCCTTTGCTGTGGGTCTTGGGAAGGAGGGGTAAGGATTGCTCTCCCCAGAACCTCCAGCTGAGGGCAAAGGCTGGGGCAGAAATCAGCATCTGGAGAGGATGGGGTGGCCAGGAGATAGGATTTGGCAAAGACTGCAGCTTCCCACTGAGGAGGCAGTAATACTTGAAGAAAGAGAGTACATCCACACAGAGAAGTGAGAACGTTATCAGGCACAGCCTGAGCCAGCTAGTAAAGAGGCGGATACTGCATGTTCTGAAAACAGAGCACTAAACCCCCTGGGAATGAAAAGGAAAAAGAAAGAAAAGAGTGGGATAACTACCTTGGAGGTCTGTATGCTAATATAAGAAACATGAAAAACTAATTGAAGAAAAATTTCATTCACAGTCAGAATTAGTTCTTAACTGATTTGGTAAATGAAGGGACATAATACATTTATGATTTACTTTGGATAAGTGGAGAGAGAGAGGCACATTTCTGAGGTGTGCATGTGGTTGTGTCTGTCTGCTATGAGCACCAGCAGTCTTTGAGCATGAAAAGGAGGGGAAGCAGCCCTGCTGCAATGGAGATTATTATCTGTTTTTCAGAAAAGGAAAAGCTCCTTTGGATCTTGTTTCTGCCAGGAGAAGAGGAGTTGGTCCAGAGGGTGAAGAGAGAAGACAAGCCTGGTGACAGGGATCATAAAGAATGGCACTCCTGACATCTAGTAAGAGAATAAATGAAAAGCAGTAAAATAAAGATGAGGAATTTGAGGAAATAGAGCATCAGTCAACTTAGAGAACTGAGAGAGAAGAAACACAGGAGGGAAAAGGAAGTTTAAAGGAAGCTCTTTTAAAGGTAATTTCAAAAGTACAAGCACAGATTATTTCCTACAAAGATGACACAGGAAGTGTAGTAAGAAGCCACTTTTGCTAACTCAGGAGTTTATTTGAAAATTATTTGACATTGAAAGTAGGTCAAGTTACTAGGAAGATATATGTAAGACTAGCACAAACCTACAAGGACAAAATCAGAAAGGCCAAGGTGTAGAATATAATAGAATTAACACAGGAGGTAACGAGAAAAAGAACAGAAAAAATATTTAGAAAGAACATTTGCTAGAACATGAGGACAAAGAAAAATACAGTACACTGCTGAGTGCAAGAGTAGTAGCTTTCTGTATATTGGCTGTAGCACTGCTTTTGACTTTGCTTCCCAAGGGAGTCTCATAAGCACATTAAGGAAACAGTTTTATTGAAAACACTATGATATGGTTGTACAAGTGACTGGAAAACTATATTTCTAGAGAAAAGGATGAATAAATCTGCACTAGAGCTCCTCCTGGGTCTGGTATTATTCAATATTTAATGGTTCAGACACTAGTCAATGGAGCTCTCTTGTACAGGACACAAGCCGGAGGATGCAACAGGAATTCTAAATTATTTTGAAAAACTGAAGTATTCTGAAATAGATAATTTAGGTATCAAAAATACAAGATCAGAAAGTGTGGACCAAACAACTGCTTTTTGTTAAAGGGTCTGGGTGTGGATGACCTGGGTCGATGATGTTGCACTGCCACGACAAGGTAGCTTCACAGAGGAATGGACAAAGGAGTTGTATGGAAGACACATTCTGCCTTTGTTGTAACTGGTGACATCTCAGCTGTGCTTTAAGAAGGGTGGGACTAGGGCAGAAGCAGAAAGACAGAGGCCAAGAGTCCACAGTCCTGGGGGCAAGACTGGGAACACTGGGTCTTGTAGGCAAGAGAAAGCTGAGGAGAAGTGTGATAAAAGGTTTGGCATTTGTAGAACTGTTCTGCAGACCATGGATCACAGGATGAGAAGAAATGGTCTTAAAAAGGGATAGATGGAATTCTTATGTTAAACAACGGATTTCAAATAACTTAGCACCAGGGCTCTCTCTTCCAGGGTAGCTGTGAGTTGTGGGGATGGTGGGCACGGAAAGGGGAGTATCTCAGAGGCAGATAAAACCAACCTCTATCAGGGACAACTTGGCAGAGCTGAGGCTGCCCTGGGGCATGGGGTGGACTACATGGCCCTTAAAATACCCTGCCAGGGCTGGTTTCCATATTTCTACAATGACTTAAACAATCCCTGCAATGAAAATTGTTGTCACAGAGAAATTTCACAATTGACATTTTCCCTGTGAAATTCATAACTGCATTGGTAAAAGGAGTGACCAGAATACCTAATGACTCATCCAGACAAAAATATCTTAAGGAGCTGAAAAATGAGAGCACTTAACATCATCTGCCTCAGTCTTGAGGGGACACAGGAACAGATTTAATTTCCAAATGTGCCACATATTAAAATGGCACATTTCAGATACAAACAGTAATTCTGCTAAGCTGATATTTCAAAGATGAGAAAATATGTATCAGAACATCATTCTGAATTGAAACTATTGGCTCATCAGAGATCAATCCAATTAAATGCAGGTAATAATTAGAAAAGACTATAATCAAAGCATCTGTTTGATACGCCTTTTAGATCTGTAATGATCTAAAAGTGGGGATCCTGATTCTGCTGCATCAAACCCACCTCAAAACAGTGCTGAGACACCTCAAGCTCTGAGACAGGCCTGTCTCCCATTTAGGACTAGGTGGAATGGTGATGGGAAAGTACTGATAATGAGCTAGTTGGTTTTGTGCTTTGATTTTGACCAAAACCTTATTTGATTCTCAAGTGAAAACTTGACTTAAGCAAGAAATTTGTTCTGATGTCCTGTTTTACTTTCTATGTGAGAAAAATAGCCCCTCTGCCTCTTTGCAGTTATGTGGTACCTATGCACATAGTGACACGTAAATGCTAACACCAAACATGTTGATAACTCTGTTATAAAGATCCACCTGAGTGTGGAGAAGGCAGGCAACTGAATCAACCAATCAGTAGACTAAAGCTGAAAATATGTCTTGCATTTCGATTATGTGAGCAGCTCGTATCTGAAAGAATGGATTTTAAAAACAAACCAAAAAACCCCCCAAGCTAAGAAAGACAGATGGAAATCATGCCCTGCCTTACTATGGCATTTTGCTACAAGGAAATATTATTGTCATGATTATCTATAACAAAGCCAAATGAAATAGCTTACGTAGTTGCAAGAACTCAGACAGATTTCCTCATTAGGAGATTATCTGGAGAGTTGGTTTAGGAGATGAAAACCATCATATTCACCATCTATTCGCATTCTCTTTTCCTCTTGTCAGCTGTGTAGATGAATAAATTCAAAGATAATCTCTTAAACTGTATCTCCTATGAGCCCAGATCTGATAAAAGCATAGTGCATTTGTAAGTTTAGGCACTGGAAGTATTCCCTTTGATTTCAGTGGACTGTCTGGTATATACGGGTGTGTAATACAGCTCCTGGTACACTTAGGTCCTGATCTTTACTGGAATGGAGAATAAAGCCTTTTCTTCCCAAAAGATTTATCACTGATCATAAACAACAAGCTAGCCTTTTATTAGCTTGTATATTCCCTGGCAAAAGAGATGATCAAAGGCTAGCAGAGAACTAGGATCACTTGCTATAACCATGCACATTATTTATAAGGTTCAATGTGGGTAAACTAATAACCATATACACTAAGAAGAGACTCACTGTTTTTTACTGAGGGTCTGGTTGGAAAATTATCCCCATCAATTAGCTCTTCAACACCAAAAAAAGGGCATATTTCCTTATAAAACAGACTCACACCTTGATGCTTGGCTAGGAGCAACCTCAGGATAACCTTTATTTCTCAGGTGTGGAGGATGTGTAATATGTAATGTGGGGCCAGCTACTCAAGGAGCTGAGACACTCCATCCCAGATGGCCCTTGGCAAAGCTGGGGTGACCTGAACACCTTCGTGTGGGGGGTCCTGCCTCAAGAGGGCAGGCCACTCTGGGACACCCAGGGCCCTGCCAGCATACATTTCTGTCATTTTGTGATGAATGTTGGAGCAAGAAAGTTAGTTTGAATCAGAGCCACAAGAGACTTTGCCTTTGTACTTGCAAAAGGTTTGTGTATAGGGGCTCTTAACAAGGTTATGAACTTCCCAGGATGACTGTGCTTGCATCTGCACTTTGAATCAATGCCCTGGGACTGTTAGTCTATGCCCTTAACTAGGAGAAACCATTTGCTGATTGTCATGCAGATTCTAAGGGCTTCAGGCAGCAGGACACATTTTAATGATTGTTTGCTGTTGGGTTACTTGTGGTGCTGCCAGCATCATTGCTTCGTGGGGTCCCTCCTCTTGCCAGGTAGTCAGCAAGAGAGGATCAAGAAATGCAGTGTTATCTTGGCCTCTTGAACCGTTTGCAAAGAAAAGGAGTAACATTCAGCCAAGAAAGTTTGGCTATCTTTTAAGCCTGATAAAATCCTGATGAAACACAAGTATTAATTATTAATACAAATGGCATCAGATAGCAAAAATTTATGCATATAAAATTGACTTATATTTACATTTGAAATGTTTTTCTTTTCTCCAGTATAAAAGTTTGTCTTTAATGGCCTATTAGTGCTTAGTTAATGCTGCATTAGCTTATTTTTAATGTACTGAACTACCAACAAAGAAATCACAATCCAGACATTACCTCAAGAAGCAAACACAGAAGAAATCATGCATGGCAAAGAGGTACTTACTTTTTTCCTTTGCACAGTCTGTCTCACCAAACAAAATTCATTAGAATATTAGAAATTCAGTCTGTACAATAATGCTCATCACATTACAGAAGATCATGTCAAGGGTAATTTTGTAGTGTGATAGCAAGGGAATTAATCCAGACATTCACATTAACAATAACAAGTATTCAACAGCTAATCACCTATGTATCATATGAAATTCTTCCTCTGAATGAAAACTTGAATGTCTCACCACTTTTTTCTAATGAGTTTGCCTACTCAATAGAAAAAAGGAATTGTAATGAAATTCTAATGCAGTTCCTGTAGCTTTATTTGCAATTTTGCATATAATAATTTAAATTATTCAAGAGAGCTACACATAGTTGATATAAACATAATAAATATTTATTTAGTTGGTAGATAGCGGATAGCCTCTAGATTTAACTATATAGGTCTCCAAAGAGATGGTTACATTAAGGTTATGTGACTTAACTGCCTAGACTGATGTAAGTCATGCTAGTAGGAACTTGAATAAATGAAAACTCCAAGTGGCAAGTAATGTCAGAGACAATAGGTATGAAAAGAGTTTCTTCCACAAATCCTGGCTAGAAGGAGCCATATCACAAGTTAACAATCGAGGTAAACTAGTGTGTGAGCTGAGGCTGTGGCAGAGTGGACATAAGGTCTGGCTCAGATGCTCCCATCAGGTGTGAGCACTGGGAGCACAGAGAGATGCTGCACAGCAGGAACACCACACCTCCTCCAAAATGATGCCCTGGATGGGCAGCTTCCAGCCAGTGACTACACAAACCAAGAAAGCATAATTCACTGGAAGATTTTCTATCATACTAAACAACTTATATGAGTAATCTATGTATATGTACTCTTTAGTCCTTATTTGCATGCTTTACTCTTTATTTATTTAATGAGCTGTATGCTCAAGATTTTCTAAACAGACTTTTAAGTACATTAGTTCTTAATGCTTTTTTCTCTGCGGAAAGATCCTTTATTTCTCCTCATTTATATTTTATATTTAATTTTTCCTGCATATCTATGTTATGTCTTAAATGATTCTCACTAAAACACAATCTTTGTTCATGAGAGGTAGGATTCCGGTGACTTAACTTTAGACTCATAGATTTCAGTATCTTGCCTGGTGTCTGGGTTCCCTCCATTATCAGCAGAGAGGCCTCTCCCAGGGGGAATTCATTTGATTTGTCTCAGATGCCTTCTTTCTACTGCAGGGAATCCCTCTGTCATGGGAGGGTTTATATCTCTCTGCTTTGATTTTAAAGAATGCTTGTCTACCTCCTTTATATCCAGTGCCTGGCTTTTAGATTACTGAAGTCAGGAGAGCTGGATTTAATCTCTTCCTGCTGTAAAGATGTTCCTCTACAGAAGTGGTAGCTTTAGAGGATCTTCTCATGCAGTTGCTGAAATAACCTATTGCTAAGCATATTTGAAATAAGTGTATTTGCTCAGAAGATGACATCCAACTAATTTGCCCTCCTTGATTTTCCCTGGCAGATTTGGCTTGACAGAATCTGTGTGGTGGTCAAAACCCTACTGTGGCAGGTTTCAGATCCTACTTGAAAATTTCTTCATTGCCCTGACTACTAATGTCTCCAAGCAAACAGCCACATGCAGATACAACACCATCTGCAGAGTTTCCAGTAAGTTATTTCTGTAGCAAGCACTTCTCTTTGAGAGGAGCTGGCTGGGATCTCCCTCAATCCAGAGTTTTTCCAAATGCTTCGTTTCTTCACTGTGCCACATGCACTATAACAAACCTCATGGCCGTTTTGGAGGGGGAGTTGGTAATTATAATTATAACTTAACCCATGTAATGATGGCCTCCCCTGGCTGGTAAACAGTGATTTCTGCCTGGCAATAGCAAAGTTCTTTACAGGCTTCAGGGCAAAATTAATTTTCTGCAAGGGTGTAATGTAGGGTCTATATATGGCTTAATTTCCACTGTTGCTTGTTACATAACATTTAAGGAGCAATTCAAATGTGCAAAGCTCCTGATCTGGCCTTTTGACTTTCACTGGCTAATTTAGGACCAACATACTAAATTGTAAGGTCATTGCAAAATACGAAGAAAATGTAAGAATAGAAGTCAGTTCCTCTCAGTTCCTAAACCCCAAGAATATCCTTATGTATAAGTGTCCTTATACATAAAGATAGTAACTTCCTGTGCTGAAACTGTTCAACGTCTTCTATAGATGCTTTTCAGATCTTTTTTTAAAGGCATTTCTACAAATTCCAGAAGGTTCTTAATATCTTGTTAGCATTTTTTCAAATTGATTTCTGATTACTTTCTCCGTAATTATAGATTCCACAGCTGCAGTCTTGACAAGGCAAACAGCAGAAATCTGCTCATCTTTGGGCTTCCTTTACTCTTAGAAGGTGCATTTCATTCATACAGAGATGTAATTAACAACCTTCTGGCTTCTCCGTGCAAGCACAGCTTCTAACTGATCACTACCAGAAACAACAGGTTGTTCTCTCTAACAACAATTTCATTTGCACTTAATTATGCTGTATTAGGTGACATTGAAGGTGACACTAGGAAAGGTAAAATCGTTCTGTATTGATTCAGTTCAGTTGTTTCTAATGAGGTAGATTGTGCTACAGGATGTTTCCAAAGATGTATGTAGTGTCTCTCCTGAGAAATGGGAAGCTGTCTGGTGCTTGCTTTCACTGTAACCAGAATGTTCTAAACTTTTTTGTTTGTAGGGATTTACTCCAATTACCTTGCTCTAATTCCAGGTGGGGTATTTTTTCCAGCCTATCTCTTACTTTCCTGAGCAAACATTACTGTATAACTCCATAGGAAATGGTCTTCATGCTAACTTTCAGCTGATGATGCTTTGGATAAGATAACTTTCTTCAGTAAAGATAGTAGAGAGATGTAATGCTAGTAGAGATGTAAGCTACAAAGCAAGGTTTCATTTAGAGCAGTTTTTGGCTTACCTTCTGCTGGGGTAATTTTATGCTCTGTATTTCCCCATTGTCTGCTTATGCCCAGGAATGGGTCCTGTAACCTTGAGCTGGCAGGGAGAAACCTGGCATGGTTTGTTTTTATCTCTTTGAGATAAAGTGCAAGTTTTTGGTTTTTTCTTTTTTTTCCTTCCCAGTAGTCTGTCCAGTTGTGAGTTAGGACAGAGGGTTTGTGGGTTTTTTCCACTCTCGCTGGAATTGCAGTTTCTTTTGGGGTTTTTTTCCCCTCTTTTTTGGACTGTTTGGCTTGTTTCTTTTCCCATACGGAAAATCAGACCATCTCTGGGGGAGACAGTTGGCGGGACCCTCGCCAGGAGCTGCTGGACCCCCCGGCCCAGCTGGGGCTGAACCTTCAGGAGGAGCTAAACCAGAGAAAACAGAGACTCTAAAATCCTCCATCTTTCTCCACAGCAGAGAAGGTTTACTGTCTAATATCATTAATTTCTTTTTTCCCTTGTGTCTGTGTGCACCTTACTTGTTAAATAAACAGATTTTTTTCACTTTCCTCCAGGAAGATTTTCTTTTCGAACCTTGGCTGGGGGGAGGGGCTGAAATTCTGCCTTTTAGAGGAGACACCCTTTTGGAGTGTCCTCCCAAAATTTGTCTCAAACCAGGACACCTTCCCTTAATTATAAGTAATCCCACATCTCTTGGAGCATTATCCAAAATGCTAAAGTCAGTGAGTCTTCTCATTGATCTCAGTGGTCTTTCTCCCTCTTGGCTAGTGACTCAGTCATTTAGCGCTTAAAAAGCTGTGAAACAATTGAGTTTGTATCAGTGTGACACCCCTGTTACTTGCTTGTTACAGCATCAAAGACTTAGAGAGGCCGGGGTGAGGCAGAAGCGTCCCATTGGGCTGCTGGAGTCTGTCTGCTTTGCAGCAGGAGAAATCCCTTGCCACTGCTCCCTCTCCAGCTCCAGCAGGACTTGACTGAGCTACATTTGCCCCACCAAAGCCACAGATTTTGCTGTTGGTCTTTGATGTCATTCACACACTTTTTGGTGTGTGTTTAGTGGAAGGAGAAGCAGAACTGCACCCAAAGGTGTAGGAACATCAAATGCAGCTGCAGAGGTGCAGGATCTACTCTTTCCTGCTGTTTCTCAAACACTACTTGTTATGTATTAGTCCCCATTCCTAAAGATAAATAAGATGGCAAATCACTTCAAAAAGTAGTTACACCGAGTATTGCTGCTGCAAGAATAATTCTTTAAGTGTATCAGAAGTGTTGGGACAGACAAAAGAGTCAATATTTTTAATGATGTGTATATGAATGAAAGCTCAGGAACAGAGCAGACTTGTATTGGGAATATTCATGCTGGAAAACCCTGTATAATGAACAGAACAGGAAATATTTTCCTATATGAAACAAAGAAGAATTCTTTCAGAGTCTCAAGTGCAGGACCAAGTATTACTCTGTGCATGAGCTTTTACAGTTCTTCATACTGTTTTCAGAATAACCAGGAGTGAAAAAGTTAAAAATTTGTTATCCTTTTACTTTTTATGAGCTGTGGTAGCTCAACAAAGGAGTTGGGAACAAATTCAGAGGCTTTTTTTACACAATGTAAGTAGAAGCTTTATTCCAGCTAGTTATGGCCTGACATTTATTTCAAGTACTTATCTCTGGGAGCATACCAGGAAGGAAACTATAAAAATACCTTTGAGGATCTTGGCAAGTTAAAAGTGGTCGACTAAGAATAAGCCTCTGCTGATACTTCAGTGCATTCCATAAACTCACCCTGTTGGCCAGTTGTGTTTTCCCCATACCAAAATCAGACACTGTTCTTGAATTTTAGCTTTAAATTTATAAATCTATTCTCCCTCTTGCCTTCTTATCACTCTACTTTTCTGTGAGGTTCAGAGTGATAACTCCTCCATGTATTTCAAGGGAAGAAAATCCATCTAGCTCTTTTTTACTAAATACCTGTTGACCTCCAGTAGACCCAGGCATATGTGCACAGAAGAAGCAGGATTTCACAGTGTAGGAAGACAAATCAACAGAGACTCTGTTTCAGAATTAGCAAACAAAGATTTAGCTTATATAAACATCAGTTCTAGTGGCATTTGTTGAAAGGAAATGGAAATTATTAGACCACTTGAATGACAACAATCTTTGTATGGCACAATCACATGTATGTGCTTATATTTATATACTTCAACTTCTTGCTCACCTTATTCTTTGTGTAGAAAGAGAACAATGCACACAATAACTGTGCACTGCAATAACAATGTGTGAAGGAATAAAATCTGTATAACCACTCTGTGACATGTGGCTGGAAAGCTGTGAGTCAGGCAGTCTTAGTGAATCTAGAAGGTTTTAGGGAGATGGGATATGGGTTCGGCACCTCCCACACTGACTTCTTACCCTCTGGCCAGGTGCAGCATAGCTCTGACATTTGAGGGAGAGGTTCTAGACTGCTTTTAAAGAGTCTGACAGTGAGTTGTGAAAACATGATTCAAGTAACCTTTAGGGTGACCAAATTGCTCTTTGACCTCTCTCCTCTGCACTAGTAAATATCCACTGACTTCAGTGGGAATTTACATACAAACAGATTGATTCAGTTGATAAACATAGGTATACAATGCAACTCATGGAAGATGCACTAGCTTATCCCACCCAGCTTGCTTTGCTGCTCCAGGTGGACATGAGGCTCCCACCGGGCACAGTTGCCCAGCCTGCATGGGTGGGTGGTTCACACAACTACAGCTCAGCAGATGAGCAGCTCTGGTTGCTCCAGAAACACGTAGTCAAGCAACTGCGTCATGCCCTTAGCTCACATGCAGATGCTTACATTTGGAAGTTTGAAGAGAATTAGATGAATTCCATGTTTTGTTGGTATAGAACTTACCCAACTCTGCCTCAGTTGTAGCCAGGGAAATGCCAGAGCACTGTTAACTGATGATGAGGTTTCACTTCAGTGCTGACTGTGCAGAGCTAGATACTGAGGTTTCAATGCAAACAAGATGTAGGTGCCACATCAATTTCTGGCATGACTGCTGAGCTTTGGGGATAATGTTTTTTACTCATTTTATAGAGTAGAATGGATATGACATGATATTTTACAGTGACATAGAGACAAATCCCTGCCCCAAGATGCTTAACTGATATAAGGAGTTTAAAATAGATTAATTTCCATTGCTTGTGGGAACCTTAAGATGTATAGCTTTTGCTTCCTTTTCTACGCAACAAACCCTTATCTTTGTCCGAAAGCTGACACATAATGTGCTACCAGTTCCTGGAGAGCAGAATCTAGTTGCAGCCTGCATTATTGCAGTCCAGTATATAGAACTATCTGTCTTTTAAACACAAGCCAGGTGGTGAAAAGCTGTGGGAAAAAAATTAAAGCAAAAGCTGGACCTTAGTGGAAAACTGTCATGAAAGTGTCTGCAGAATACAGAGAGGGGCTCTCGCAAGCTCTTACAGGCTGCAGTGCAATCCATTCCTGTCCTGAGCTGACAATCCTCTGCAACGTTCATTACATACAGCTTAACGTGCAGAGCCATAGGAGGAAAGTGCTCTTTATTCACCTGAACAGCTAGAGAGGGACTCAGCATGCAGCATGTTACTCTAAAGTCTGGGTAGCAGTTCGTTTTTTAAAGAACTCCGTAAATAGACCTCCTCTTCAAAGCCATGAACAGGGTACATTGTGGAGGTACAGTACCCACAGAGGTTCAATTCACATATACAGCAAAAAACTTCACCCAGCAGGAGCCAGTCACAAAACAGTTTTCATGTTTGTCAAAATGGCAAGGGTATTGTAACTAAAATGTGAACTTTCAACTTTACCAGACTCATAATTTAGACCTATATTTAAATAAGTGCCCAAGCAATATGTACGTCTTCTTCACAGCAATTTACCTCCATCCTCTCCCTCTTAAAAGTAAAAGTAGACTGAGGGAAGCGTTACAAAGTATTTCCTGTTCAAGTACTCGAGCATTCGAATTACTTTAAAAGTTAACACCTATTTTAAGCCACTTGCTGTTCAAGAACTCCGGGTTTTATCCCACAAAATGCTAATTTAAGGTGAATTGAAACTTTTCATGCTTCAATAGAAAGAGAAAGCAAGTGTTAGGAGGCCAGCAAACCTCACAAGCTTCTGACACCATTCTTCTGGACTGGAAAATGTGTACAATCACTTTCACCCTCACAATAACCTTGAGAGGTTATTGTGATGATAACTGTTAAGCTGATGACAACTGTATTTTCAGAATATTTTCTACAGAGAAATAGACATTTCACCAAATCTCAGGGCAATCATGACCCAAGCTGTAGGACACCCCCACTGAGACTATGAGTACATACCCTAATACTTTTTGTGCAAGTTGCTATAAGAAATTAAAATTTGATAAGTAAATAAAAGGAATCTGACAATGATTTTCTTTATTTCATAAGTTAGTCTTAGAAAGACTCTTTTATCTATCCAGGAGTTTAGGGGAAAATGTTCTAATTTCTTTTGTGTCTCACTAAACTCTTATACTCTGAGCAAAAATGCATTGATAATTTTTAGCATCTTCTGACAACAAAATAGAGAAAATATTATGTGCCTTCATCTACCTACACAAGAAAGTAATGGCTGTAGAAGTGGAAATGGCATACCAAATGCTCACATGAAATTACTCAAAATCATTCTCCCAGAATCGTTAACATTTTGAATAATTAATAAATTCAAGAAAATTACAATCTGTTCAAAGACAATCCATGAAAAAGCCTAAGACTGTTAAACAAGTTATTCATCATAAATTACTGCTCTGCTGATGCAGTTACATTACGCAAAATTAAGCAGTCAGCCCTTTAAGAACCATATGTTTCTAATGGGGGGCAAAAAGATGAAATGAAGCACAGAGAGAGAACTAACAGAGGAGAAACCTTGCAGTGACAGGAGATTATCTTCAACATATACCACATTTCTTATATTGGGAGTGCTGCAGTTCTTTCCAAATGGAATAATAAAAAAATAATAAGGTAGCACCAGAGCAAGAGGGATGCTGAGACCTGAATGAGTGTCGGTATGAATTTTCATTAGCACAGCTGGAAGGTCTGAGAATGTGTTGTGTAACCAAGTCTATGAAAATTAAACAGTGTGAAAACTGCTGACACAACGACTGAGCTGCTTATACCAAAGGCAACCCCACAGCTGGTGTACAACAGCACACATCCCCTCACAGACCAGTGAACACCAGTTGGTTCAGAGGTCATCAAAAGACTTTTTTTTAAAGAATCTTCAGAGACTGAAAAATGGGCAAAGTTTAAAATTGCCATAAAAATTGCAGGTTTATAAAATGCTGCCAAATCCTTTCTCGTGTATGAATGATAGACTTTAATGAAATGTTGCATTTTCTTCCACAATATACTATAAAAAATACCTGGTGAAATAAAGATAATATCTGAGAAGCTTTCATCCTCCTGGTCTTTTGTTAATAAAGCACAGACACTAATCAGTTGTTGCCTTTTAAGTATAAATCAGAGCAGAGATTCACATTCTTAAGGGTATTTTTGCAGTGCTGCATCCTACTGTCAGATATGGAATGTGTGCGATCTGTAAATGAGTAACTGAATATGCCCTGGAATAATTTTAGTGTGTTTCTATTTTTCAGATAAATGGTTGATTCTTCCAAGGGAAGCGAGCTTGCAAGTGTTATGCCTCCGGGTGAAAGGAAACTTAAGTCACATCTTGGTGATCTTCATTCCTAATAGCCATGTCTGCACTATGTGGACCAGAGGATCTACTGCCACACATCATGGGTGTCTCCATGCTTGTGCAACCAGATTTCTTTCCAAAAAAAACCACTGGGCACAAAGGGATGGTGCACACCAATGCAGGATGCCACCAAACAGGCCACATGGTGTCCATATCTGCACCTCATCAGGTTACTGAGGATCATCCTATGCAGCAAGAGGGACAAAGCCAATGTACCTGTCCTTCATCTAGAGGCAGCAGTCATATAAGAAAGCAGAGAGACATATAGGTGTACTTTAGAAGTTACCAAGTCATAGATTCAAAGAGCTCCAGCAACTAACTTGGGCACTGAAAAAAGTGCTACAAACCCGGTGGTACTTTAACGTGGCTACTGGGTAATAAATTAATTAACTTACTATTACCTGAAGTTAACTACCTTACTAATTACCTGAGTGAAGGCTGAAAGAGTTGGTGTTTTCGGCCTGGAGAAGGGAAGGCTGCAGGCCAACATTAGAGCGGCCTTCCAGTACCTAAAGGAGCCCTGAAAGACAGCTGGAGAGGGATTTATTACAAGGGCCTGTAGTGATAGAACAAGGGGCAGTGGCTTCCAACTGCATAAGAGTAGGTTTAGATTAGATATAAGAAAGGAATTCTTGACTGTGAGGATGGTGAGGCACTGGCACAGGTTGCCCAGAGAAGCTGTGGATGTCCCATACCTGGAACTGTTTGGATGGGGCTGGATGGGGCTTTGAACAATGTGGTCTAGTAAAAGGTGTCCCTGCCCATGACAGCAGGTGAAACTAGATGAAGTACGTCCCTTCCAGCCCAAACATTCTGTGAATCCATGATTCTGTGGCTATCTATATAAAGGAATCATCTTTACCTCATAGCATTCTGTATGTTAGTGGCTTCCCTCAGCACCCGTCATCACAGATAGGGTCTCCATGGCCCAGAGAAAGTCCAGTGCTGTTGCTGGAGGCTCCAAGCTTAAATGCTTCCTGTCTGCACATCTGACTTAAAGGGATATTCCACTCTCCACTCACCCCAGCCATTTAGCACAGAGATGATAAATATAAATAACCTTGAAGTAGTCATATTCAGGTGTTTCCTCACATAAATATTCTTGTGGATTTGAATTTATAAGGAAGCCGTTTACCAGTTTGTGGTAAAAGACATATTGGCCTGTAGAAAATAAGAAATAATCAGGGTAAGAAATATTTTATTCTGCTGTACATCTCTCTCTTCATACATTGCCAGGAGATGGTAATGAGCAGTGAGTCATGAGTAGAGTTTCACTGGAATGAAAAATGGCAGAAATAGAACAGAAAGTACACCCTATCCTTTCAAGATCCTCCATCCCATAAACACCAGAACTTCATTAATTAGGAATTGAATGTAAATTATTGTGATTACTGCAAATTAATGCTGGGAACCTATCCAACATAGTTGTCCAACAGATGTCACCAAGAATGCTAAAGCACATATACTTTCCCCATATTGCCATTGGGAGCCTCATCTCCATCCATGGCTCCCCAGTATGTGCAGGCTCCTGGCAAGGCATTTAGCATCATGCCTCCAGCAGCTTTAAGGTCTTAAGGCATTGAAAGAATGAGATGCAGTAATATTTAGGTTTATTCCAAAGGTAGCAGACACATTTCTAATAGTGCTTTGATATAAGTATCCAGTAGGTGTTCCAGAATAACTCCAGGTTAACTGGAAGTATCATCACCTGAAGTTATTCTCATTATTGGTGCTAAAATAGCAACAAGAGACCAATGATTCAGGATGTCAGAGACCGTAGGAATAAACAGACAAGCTCTTCTCTTAGCTTTCCTTCCTACAAAAAATAAACTGTACTGGGGTCATTGTATGAAGGTCATGTTCTATCCGAAAGGCCCGAGGAGACTGGGAAACCCTACTGGATGGCTGTTTGCTTGTCAAGTCCATGATGTTAGAGCAGATCATCCTGGTCTGGAAATAGGCATCCCTACTTCCAGAGAGGTCAGGTATTTTCTTTAAAGTGTCACACTGAGCCTTGAGAGCCAGTCACATCTGAAGTGTTCTTTGGGCCAGTGTGAAAGCAGGTTCTTGCTCTTTCCCTCTTCTCCACCTTTTTTATGTGAACTTTTTTAGCAGGAAGTTTTACTGTGTTCATGACAATCTTTCTATTGCCAGAGAAACTCGACCTGTGGTTATCACCTGACTTAAAAGGAATGAACAAAATTTCCAACTTCCTTATGCTGCCATATGCATGTATTTTTGTTCAAGTACATCACTGACAGGACAGTTAAATAGCCTGAGTTTTCTGTAACACATCTTCCAAGTATGCTCATCACTCTTCAAGTCATCCTTCTATTGCAAGCACCTACAAAAGCTTCCCAAACAAAATTCGTCAGTGTCAAGTTCCCTGACTGCTTACATGGCATTTTATTTGGTCTTGACAGGACTTGGTCTCACATCCCTATCTACTTCATCCACTCTTCCCAATCTCTTACACCTCAATGCCCTTATGTAAGCTCTGTATTTATTCATTCCTCCTCCTTTACCTATGCTTCCACCAACCAGGACCCTGTCACTTCTCATTCATGCAAGGCAGGCTGAAAGTCCTCAAGTCTGTCCTCATCCTGAGCTGGACCACATCTGGCATCCTGGGCTAGAAGCACAATTACAGGCTTCAAAGTGCTATGTGTGTGTGAGGCAAACACAGGCACCATGGCAGCTGAGAGCTCTGGCTGTGCTGGTTTGCCAGTGGATGGAAGTGCCTGGGTGATGTCTCCTGAAAAGCCCACATGCAGTGAGCTGAGAGAGGTTGTGGCCATTGCTTCCCATTCAAACATTCCATACAACACTTGAGCAAGATCTAGAGTGATAGTTGGAAAAGCCACCAGCATGTAGTCTGTATTCCCTTGCCTGCAATGAACATCTGGATGTGATCTGAGAGGAAGCTCTGCTTCTTAACTCTATGTAGTGATTACTCCCACCTCTGAAGGGGCAGGCTGAGAAATCCTGCTCTGCAGCTGACCTACTTGTCACCAGCATGAACAATCTTATGGACTCATAACAGATGGCCAATGAAAAAACACAACATATTTCATGAAGCTTTACAAATTTCCAGGGAATTAACAGAATGGTATGGAGAACCCTGCCAGTTTTGTTCCATGTGCTGGGTTCAACAGATTTCTGATTCTGAGCAGTTGGTGGGATCACTTCAACATCTGGTAGTTGGTCCTTTGAGCAGGACATAGCCTAACATGTGGCAGATGCAGCAGCAGAACAGTGTAATCTGCAGCTCACATCTCACTGGGGCTGCCAAACCAGGCTATGAGAGGAGGGCTTGATCCCAGTGCCACACTATAACCAGGAATATTCTTCAGCCATCCTAAATAGGCATCTTTGGAACTTGGATTCATTCATATGCAAAACAAGTACCCTCAGCCCTGCCCTTTCTTGCTGGATATCTGCAAGCAGATCCAGTCTTTCAGCATAACTCTGCTGTAATTTTCACCTGCATTGAAACAAGTGCAGGAAAACCAGTAGAGCTTGAGAGTTTCTTGGGTTTCTGATACAGATAGGTTTTCCCAGAAAAAATAACAGAAGCTCAGTGAAACTAGGACCAAGTCCCTTGCCAAATTTCATATTCCTCCTCTAAACTAAAGGGTTGCTACAAGTACTTTGTAGTGGAAAAAATACTAGGTACTGAGAAACCTGACACCTATTCCCATAATTTTTTCAATCACATCTGAACATTTTGAAATTATTTTTGATGTTAAAATTCAGTGTAAGGTACAGATCCGATAGAAAGTACAACTGTATCACTTGAAGTTTCTTAAAAGCAATTGAAAGTGAGGTAATATAAAAGGTTTAGACTTACCTAATAAAGGCACCTGAAAAGCACAGTTTAAATACATAGATAAAGGCATGCTGTTTTCAGTATAAAATTCAGTCCCGCTCTTCCCATAATACTTAGTTTTCATTTAATAAAACAAAATGTTTGTAATACCACCATCACCACCACCTTTAATACCTGTGTAACACAAGATCAACACTCTTTTCAGACAGCTGTTTTTTTACTTTGTATTTTGCTTCAGAAGAAATCATTAATATCTTTCCCATAGGTATACTCTCTGTGCTGCTATAATGCTGTTATCCAAAACAGATTACAGAAGCAGGCTCATCAGCTGAACAATCTAGGTCTCATAATATCTTTTTCAGTATTGGAGAAAATTTCCTGGTTTATTAATGGCTGCTCTTTACCTAGATTTTTTCTGCAGAAAAAAACCAATGCAGTTCTATTGCTATCTCTGTGTCAATATAAAGTATATTTTCATGGAGATATTAAAGAAAAAGTAATGTTCTTTATCATTTATTGTATCTCCATTATCAAGTCCCAGCTGAAGTAAGGACCTCAGTGTACTGGATTGCAACCATGCAATAATATTTGTCTCCCATGTATTTTAACTACCTGTCATGTATTTTCCCTCTTGAAATATATATTGAAAGAATAGAAAATGAAGATGCATTCAGTATCTCTATTCAAAAGGGAGATGTTGTTAATTATTTCAAAGGGATGAGTTTGGTATCAAAGATATACCTAGTTTCCTTTGTTATCACTTTATTTAGGCAGAGGCAATAGTTTCTAGTAGTTTTCATCATTAACATTGGAAAAGCATCTATTTTGGTGTGAAATGTACATTTGAAAGTAGCATTTACTAACATACCCTGGTGACCAAAAAGAATTTCAAGTACTTCAAGAAAATGTATTTTATTTCCAAATAATCACTGAAAGGTGATGGTCAGATTTTACCCGGCTACCTTCAGTTCAGTTGAAGACAAAGATCAGTTCAGGCCATTTTTATAGTCCTTTTGTATAAATATAGCATTTCCCAAAAGAAATTAAAATGGATTTAGGAAAACTTTTTAAAAACATTGTACATAGACACTGATGTTTCCTTCAATTGGCTAAGTCATGGTTGTCCTGCTGCTATTTCTCTTTCCGCTATTCTGTAGATATTTGCAGGAAGGCGAGCTGAGAAAACATTTGCACTGTGGGATGTTTCAGATATTTTCATATTTGTACTAAATCAGATTGGGACCAATTTTTATGGGAAGAAAACACAAAAAATTTTGGTTGAGAAATGCAGAAATGTTTGCTGTGTGTGCAGTCATGTAAGAATCAGGATTTGTTGTAGGACTCTGGAGAAGGAAAGTCCTAGGGCATGGTAACAAGGAAATTTATTCCAAGGATTTGAAGTACTGAGGTTGTAGTTCAGATTAAGCCAAGCAAATCTAATTTATTTCTTTCTGTAGTGCAACAAGTCTCTAAATTTAAGATTTTTTGTGAACTTTTGTCATTTTGCAGGACTAATGGTTAAAGCCCTGTTTTTCTGGGAAAATGGCTAACCAGGTCCAAAAGAAAGTGAATCTTAAAGCCACACATTGGCATATTCAAGGAAAGTTAAGTTTTAAATAAACCCAAGCAGTTTAAGTACACACTTGTCCAAGAAAGGACTAGTAACTGTGATTTGCCCCAGCAATGTCAGCTACATGTGTGAGAAAATAAAATTTCAACCTGAGAACACTTGTCAGTCAACATATAGAAGAAGGCAATTTGAAAAACGAAACAATCCAAGACATTTCACTAAAGGGATTTGAGGAACTCATTATATGCTCTTGGGGGGGAAAAAAAAGGAGAAAGACTTAATCTGTCATGAAATATATAGCTGCTATTCCTTCTATTGCCTTGAAAATAAAGTAGTTTAATTTATGAGATATGGAAGACATCATTATACTCCCTTCCGGAACAGAAGTTGCTCTTCCTCAGCTCATTTGACTGTTTTTGTGCTATAACTTAGGAATTCCAACACAAATATTTAACCATAAGGAAATGTTGCAAGCAAAATATGATTTGTGTATAAAAATGCTTCAATTCAAATTAGAAACAGTCCTCCTTTGACAAGGTTAAATGCAACTTTTAACACTCTAAGGATGCCAGCAGATAAAACACAGAAATAAAAAGCAGAGAGCCAAAAGACACATATGGAGTTAACAATACTCTTTAAAAGCTCAGCAAACGGGGCTGGCGTTCTCACACATGGGAGGGCCTTCAGCGAGCCCTGCAGGGAATGGGTCTACAGCTCAGGCCTCTAGAATGGGAAACAGCAGCTGCTGTGCCCTGCTGTCTTGGTTTTGCCTGGGATAGAGTTAATTTTTTCCTAGTAGCTGGTACAGTGCCGTGTTTTGGATGTAGTATGAGAATAATGTTGATAACACACTTCATTGCTAAGTAGTGCTTACTTAAGTCAAGGACTTTTCAGTTTTCCATGCTCTGCCAACAAACAGGTGCACATGAAGCTGTGAGGGAGCATGGCCAGGACGGATGACTCGGACTGGCCAAACGGATATTCCATACCATAGAACATCAAGATCAGTATATAAACTGAAAGGAATTGGCTGGGAAGGGTGCTGACTGTACAGGGATGGGATGGGCATCAGTCACTGGGTGGCAAGCAACTGGATTGTGCATCACTTGTTTCTCTTGGCTTTTATTATTCTCTTTTTCTTAACTGCTTTTTCATCACTGTTGTTATTAGAATATTGTTATTATATTTTACTTTATTTCAATTATTAAACTGCTCTTATCTCAACTAATGGATTTTACCCTCTTCTGATTCTCATTCCCATCCCACCAGGGATAAGGAAGGAGAGATACAGCTCACTGTATTTGGGCCAGAATTCCCTAGGTAGTACTCTGACCTCTGCTCTTCACCTTTCAAGTTATTTGCATCTCAGCAGGACATGGTTTAGCATTCAGTTGGCTGACTTAGTTTGAAGTCTAAACAGTTGCAAGAAACTGTTGACACCTTTTGATCTCAAAAGTCTTCTTTGTAATTACAGCTGTCTCCTTTCCACTCTCAGGGGGATGCAAGCATACCTGTAACTTTGATTATTGCGAAGGAAGAAGATGGATAGGGGCTACAAGGACCTGGGAGTGGAACCAATCTTTTCCACAAAGCAACAGCTGTGATTTTTGTGAGAGCCACACTTGTGGGAATTTCCCCTGTGAATCACACTGCCTTGCTGGCAACAACACCAGGGGAAATCAGAAAACTGTTCCTGAATCTGACCTGCCTATACTTGTGCACCCACACTTCAACACATTTGCACTGATGGGTGTAAACCACATCCAGTTAGAAGGGAACCGGGCCACTTATTGAAGAGCAAGCTCTCTCCCAGACAATATGTACACCGGGACTGTGCCTGGGCTGCTTCAGTTACTTGGACACTGACCAGGCATCTCGGTGCCATCTGGCAAGAGACTGCACAGGGGCACAGCCCTGTCCCTGTGCAGAGCAGCCGGGGCTGCAGGCAGCCTGGGAGGCAGTGCGGTTGTGCAGGGGCTGGGTATCTGCACACGGGGATCTGCCCTTCACACTGGCACAGACCCAGTCATCCAGCCTGGAAACCTCTTCCACTTGAATTCAAGTGTATTATGGTGTCATATACCACCCACAAAAGCATGAGGTGTTTTATATTAACTATGTATGCAGGCACGTAAATGCGTGTGTATAATACAGCTATTTTAACTTTCCTACAGGGTTAATTCTTTCCTGGTATAGAATAACCAGAAACCTTGGGGCAGCTTTGTTTTCCCTTATACTACATTAAAACAGTGCTATTCAGATTGAATTTTAGTGTGAGTCACGCGATCATGTTGATGCTTCAGAATGTAAGTGCAGAATTCCCTTTTGGCTTTAATATCATTTATGAAAGAAATCAAAAGAACTTGTTCAAATTTAAAATGTGGTAATATATTATCTTATAGCTATTTTTAAAATTTTTATTTTATTTCTGCAAAAGGAAAAGAAAAAGCAGTCTGAAGAGATGTATATAAAAAAATATCAAAAGATCCACCGCCCTGGAGGACTTTCTCAGAGTTTCTCTGTATTATAAAGGCAACAGTTTTCTGCATAGATTTTGCTGCTATTGTTGATAGGGAATTAATCTCTATTTTATTGAGAGCATTCTGAGTTTATATGCACTTTTTATTATACAAGATAGGCAACTACTGTGATAATGGCTAGAAGTGATATGCAGAAACACTGAGAACTTGTTTGGGAAGAGACTGAAGAGGGAGAACACATATGACTCATACAAAAATGTATTGAGCATTGTGTTTCTACAAAAGACAACTGTCTATAAGCCTGAGAAGCACGAGCTGCTGTGATCTCATGTTCTCTTTCACAGAACCCCCATGCTGGCTTTGCAGCCGGGTGGTATGGAAGAAAGCAAAAGTCACCCTTGCTCTTCAAAAAGGGCAAGAAGGAGGACCCAGGGAAGTACTGGCCAGTCTAACTTAAATCTAACTTATCACAATCCTCACCTGAATCCCTGGAAAAGGTTATGGAGTGCCTCACTCTGGAGGCCATCTCTATCCACAGGAATGACAAGAAAGTGATCAGGAGTAGTCAGCATGGATTCACTCAAGGTAAATCATGCTTGACTAGTCTGATGACCGCCTACAATGAAAAACCACCTGAATGAATGAGGGCAGAGCAGTGAGTATCGTCTACCTTGACTTCAGCAAGGCTTTTGGCAGCATCTCTCCAAATATCCTTACAGGCAAACTCAGGAAGTGTGGACTGGATGAGTGGACAGTGAGGTGAATTGAGAACTGGTTGAACAGCTGATGCCAGGCCTAGTGAGGTCACATCTGGAGTATTCTGACCAGTTTTGGGTTCTTTAGTACAAGAGAGACATGGAGCTCCTGGAGCGGGTTGAGCAGAGGGCTACAAAGATGATTAAGGGACTGGACCATGTCTCGTATGAGGACAGACTGGGGAAATTGGGATTGTTCAGCCTTGAGAAGAGACGACTGAGAGGGGATCTCATAAATTTCTATGAGTATCTAATGGCAGGGTGTCAGAAGGATGGAGCTGGGCTTCTTGGTGATGCCAAGAAATAGGGCAAGAGGCAATGGGCAGAAACTAATGCACAGGAAATTCCACCTGAATATCAGGAAGAACTTTACTGTGCATCTGACCACACACTGGAACAGATTGTCCAGAGTGGTTGTGGAGTCTCCCTCACTGGACATATTCAAGAACTGTCTGGATGCAACCCTGTGCCATGTGCTCTGGGATGACCCTGCTTGAGCAGGGAGGCTGGACCAGATGACCTACTGTGGTCCCTTCCAGCTTTGTCCATTCTGTGATTTTGTGACTTCATTGAAGAAGCCCTGGCTGAGAGTGCTTCAGTTTAACTGGGGAGAAGCAATGGGCTTCAGCGTAGGTTGCAAGGAGATTATCAAGAATAATGCTGGATTTTTCCTCTGGAAACTCTGTTGTGCTAACACCTGCATTACTTCATTTCACTGTAACCATGGCTATTACCCAAGCTATCAAAACTAAAACCACATGCACATCAGCTCCCCTTTACTGCTATCTTTGATACAATGATTATTGCCAAGAAAAGGACAGAAAATATGGTTACGTGCTAATCTACCAATGTTGGAACTATATGGTTATGTGCTAATCTACCAATGTTGGCACATCACTAATTTTGCATGGGTGAGCAATTCTGGCAAGTTACCATATGAAATTTTATTTAGGCTTATGAATTCTTGCTGTAATACTATTATGATATAGTAAGTTAATTTTTATTAATCACTGTTCAAGATACAATTGATGGTGTGTATGTTAGGAAAAAACAGGAAAAGATGAGTGTTGAAGGCAGCAATATGAGCCCCTAGTTTGGATGAATTTTAATCACCAGAACTTCTAAAAAAAATTTACTATTTAATCAGAAATTCACAGTCAAGTACTTAACTCCAGATCCAAAATACAGCTATGGGTAACTGATGAAAATGCACTGTTTTCCAAGAGCTGCTAAGCACACAATTTTGCTGAAGCTAAAAGGTGGCTGAAGCCAAGTGGAAGAACTTTATAAAAATCAGGTTTGCTTTCCTTGGCAGCTTCAGAAGCAGTTGGAAACAAGTTCTAACCCTTTAGTTTCTGTGAAGCTCTTATGGCTCTGTTATGCAGGCTAACAGAGGTAGCTTAAATGGCTATGAATTTAATACATCAAGATCTTCATAACAATATTTAATATATGGCTCTAAAATTACAGGCAATGTTGTTTAAATCATTAGTATTCACTAAAACCTACCAAATCACCCTTTATTCATGAAATCAGTAGTTCCCAAACTTCTTTTTCACCAAGAACTGCAGTCTTTGCTGACACCTTATTATGGAACAAATAAGGGCATTATTATGATAATAGTCTAAACTTATCATAATCTATATTACCGCGTTCATGTCTTTATAATTGCTGGATGCCTTTTCCACTTCAACCTTCTGCTGCCCCATCTTAAAATCTCAACCATTTTCCTCTGTGTAGTAGCTGCTATCCCCCACAAACCACTTCTCTCTGTGTCTTGAGCATCTAATTTCTTTCCCAGGAGCGGCAGAGACTTGTTTCCTGTTTCCATCCTTGGGAGGATTTCTGGTCATTTGCAAGTTTGTGCTCAGGGAAGAGACCCTGCCTTGAGACAAGCCCCTCTGGGCAGACGTATCACACAAAAATGCTGGGGCATGGTCACTGCTCTGCTTGGGTGAGCCCCCTGTGCACTCATAAGAGAGGAACAGCAAGCTCAGCATACTGCAGTGCCAAACACTGCATTTTCAGTCCCTTGTAAAAAAAAAATACCTGGATGTGGATCTCACTGGATGGCTTTAGGGCATCTAGAACAAAGCGATAATTGTATGTGTGAGCTACAATCCCATGTCACTAAATCCCTTGTGAGGAGCATATGAGAACAACGTGAGAAACATGGGAAACAGAGCGGCACAGTGTTGTCACTGTTTTCCTTAAACATGTTTGTTTAAACTCAGGACATGGCTGGATTTGACTGAAAGCACTAAGAGATCAAACTTTCCTAAGAAACTTCCCTCAAAGAACTTCACCCTTGAAAACCTGCTACAATAGTGTATCCGCCAACAGGGTCAGAGAGGTACCTGCTTATCAGCATTTTTAAATGCTTCCTATGCAGTTTTTACGAGCCTTTCTGACCTGCTTTGAATTTCAGGCTTCATCACATTTAATGGAACATCGTGGCTCTCTTTGTGGTGTCAACAATTTTCTTTGGTCTTTTCCTGAGCTGCAGACTCTCTCCCTGCTACTATGACAGGGAACTCTTTCACCCTGATTTTCAGGCCCACATCTCCCCCTAACTGCTGCTGAAAAAGAGGTCTGCCCAGCAGGGTTACTTTGAGCACAGTCAAGGGAAGTATCCCACAGTGCTCCTCATCAACCTAAACTCTTTGTTATTAAATAAGTAATGCATAAATATAGACAATACATTTGCAGATTTTTCTTAATCATGGGTCTTTTTATCTAACTGCAAATTCCTATAGTTAAGTCCTTCTGTAAAATTAATGAAATCCATGGAGGAAATATGTTTTCAGTTTGGGATAGCAAAGCACAGGCACAAAGGACCAAGGACAAGAGTGTAGCTGTGACCACGATTCCTAGTTTTTGGCTCAGGATGGATTTGTGAGACCTGGAGCTTCTAAACCGGGGCTGAGCAGCCCCCAAAACTTCCCCATCACTTTCATTGCCAGACCCACACTGTGCTGGGCAGAAGAAGGCAGCAAGCAGCAGCACAGTTACTTTACTCTTGTCTTCTGGAAGACCAGAGTCAGTTTTCCTGAGGCGGGTGACAAGTTTTGGACCAGCCAGAGGGTACCATGACTGCACCACATCCTCGGAGGCTGAGGGATTGTGCCAGCCATGGGCAGTGAGCCCTTGGCACCTTCCGGCTTCAGACAAGGCTTTAGGAAAGAACTCAAGTGGATGGTAAAGAAGTGTGAAAACACAGGACAAAAGAAACTGCCCTGCAGCACAGTGAGAACTGTTTTCAGTGGCTAAGCTGAAAAACAATAGGCAGCAACCAGCATTAGGTTATGGCATGCTAATTATTTACTCTCATTACTTGAATGTATTTGAGGTGCGTGTATCACTCTCAAAAGGGGCTCCAGCTCCATAGCAATAATTACAGATTTTTTAAAAATACTTTAAATTAAAAAAAACCACTGTAGACACAGATGTGCAATCACAAATAATTATTTTTCCAGAAGGTCAGCATGTTTATTCTATGTCAGTTATTTGGTAGAAAATCATGATTCTTGCTTTATTGCTTTAAATCTGTTAAAAAGCACCTTTTCTATTGGGTTTCTTAGGTTGTTACACACACTAGTTGAAAGACCATGACCCATAAAAGCCAGAGGTTAATTTGATTTTCAGATATGTCAGCTGGAGTAAGCAGAAGGTCATGCAGATTGCCTATTGTTGTGGCATTGTGTTTGCTTAGGACATTTCCCGTGGCTGCCTTGGCCGCAGAAGCAGAGATGTTCAGACAGTCCTGTTTGAACTTGTTCCCCATCATCTCTTTCCAGAACTGAACGAACTTCCCCCAATGCAACCTTTTCAGTACTCAGTGCTTGCTTTTTTGGGGATTTTTTTGAGAACATCTGAAGAAGCCTGGTTTCTGTGATCTTGGAATATCCTTCAGGTTAGCCTGATTGTTGCATTACAGCACAACTGGAATTGGTCCAGTTCTCAACCAATGAAGCTCCTGAGTGTTTGCTGTACTCAGGATGGCCATTACTGGCACATTGTTAATGCTTTCACATGTCTCTGTCCCTTGACTGGCAGCACTGTAGTACTGAATTAAGTCCTGGGTTTTCATCACTAAATCAGTTCAAATTGGGAGAAATGAAGCAGATATAACAGTTACATTCTTGTGCCTTTAGGAAGAAGCATGAAGAGAATTATTCCATTATTATTATTACAATTACTACTACTACTACTACTAATACTACTACCACTACTTCTTTAAAAACTCACTCTGCAGGAGATTTTCAAAAGACATAGCTTCTAATCCCTAAAAAAAGAAGTAAAAAACAAAGGCAAATCAAGCCCCAAACCCCTCCATAAATAAAACAAGGTGAGGAAGAATTCATTTAAATAAAACCATAATGAGCATTAATAAAAGAGACCACTCAAGTTATAAAAAAAGAGCAGAGGAGAGAGTGATGTGCTTGTCCATGCTTAAATGCTTTAGGTCCCACACTACTGACACAGGACTTTGAAGAAAGAGAAGCAGACACTGTAACAAGAGACCTTTGAAGCATGCTGTAGAAGAATGGATAAAATTTATAGTATCTTGTTTTACAACTAAACCAGAAGAGCTTTTTTTCTTCTCTAACACAACTCAATAAATATTTATACACTCACTTTTACCTCTTCATCAAACTTTTGGAAGTATCAACAAACTCTAAATACTTACTTTTGTCTTTTTTAATATTTTGTTGTCTATTGACAAGATTCTCTACACTAGGTGTACCAGTCTGAATGATAGCACATTAATATCAGAATATCATGTATTTGGGAAAGCAGATAATCAGGCTGACTATACAGGGCCACAGGCACCTCATGAGCAATGCTGGAAAGAAAATAAAAAAGTAATAAGGGAAACAGTTTCCATATTCCTGCTTACAGAAGACGTGCAGAAATCTAAGAGCTAAATGCAAAAGTAATATAATTTTTTTAACTTTCTCTGCCATCATTCACTATAGCTGAGACTGTGATTTATGAAAACATAAAACATCTGGTAAACTCAGCCTGAAGTCTAGGACTTTGGAGTTTTGACAACTTGCTCAAATATCCTACTTCCTTCCTTGGCAAAACTATCTGAGAATGAGTACCACATAAGGCACCTGGGATTTCATATGACCAAGCTGATAGTCAAACCTGGAAGCTCTGCCAGAACTGTTCATTTAATTAATAAAAAAATATTTTAAAAAGCACTGCCTAACTCTAAGCATGATAGTTAAGGCCTGACCATGCTGCCAACAAAACCATGGCTGACATGCATTTGAAAGCGAGTGCCTGGCTGGCCTGAACTGCAGGAAAGCTTGTGCAGCAGAAGCAACAGCCCAAATGTAGAGAGAGAATCTTTACTCACATTCACCATCTGCTCCTAAGCCACCATCAGCAGACAAGAAGCCCCTCGCCTGCCCATCCTGCTTAATCTTGAGACAGCCCAGGTAAGGAGTGTCACCAGTCAAGGCAGCTGGCAGGTTACTCAAAAATTCCCCTCCACGTGGTACATACTAATCACTTCCCTGTGTGTTTAACCCATGTTTAACCCAGGCTATCTTGTATTCTGAAACATGCTCCTACTCAATCTGAAATGCTGAGGTAGTTGAAACACATGTGCCTGTACTCAGTCAAGCTTTTTGTAGTGTCCCTCACCCCTACAAATATCCACATGTCCTTTTACCTGCTTATTTTCCAATTGTCTCTGCATTGCAACCTATTTGATTATTTTCAGCTTTTTTTTTTCTGAGACTGTCAGCAAAAGTGTTGCCACTGCTGACATTTTGAAGCCTCTCACAACATCATCAGGGCAAGATGTTCTTTCACAAGAGCCAGAGCAAAGGAGCCCCAGAGAGGATATAATCATCTTGCTCCACCTCCCCTATGAAAAGCTGCCAGCAGAAGCACATAAACAAACTAATCCCTATTCCATCCCATTATTGGCAGATTTAGCTACAGGCATTCAAAAGGAGCAGATAATGGGAAATAAGAAGAGACTGTAGAAGCAAAATCATAATGATGATGCTTATTGTGAAATTAGAAAATTATTTTCAGGATATTTGCAGATAGTTTCTTGTAGAAAAAGTCATTCTGTAGCCTTTGGCAAAATGTGACACTCTTGCAGGCTTATGGGCAGCTTAGGTTGAAGTATTTATTTATATTTACATAGATTGCAAGAAGTGTTATGATTTTGTGACACCTTTTACTATGATTGCTAGTTAATTAAGATCCCTCCTCAGAGCCTTTTTTCTGCCTAGGTATGCAAATGAAGGCTGCTTTCATGCAGCTCATAATGTTGCATTTAATAGTCCTCCACTGTGAGAAGGGATATGGACCCTCTTTTCTAGCATGAATACTTTCACCACTCAGCTGTACAGCATAGTTTTTAGTAAAGACAGGGCTGCAACAGGGCTTCTCTTCATATTGCCCCTGAAACATTTCTGGGAAGGTACAGGAAGAATGAGTCTGCTTTAGGAAGGGGAGGTTCTGTTGGGAAATGGGACACCAGGGCTCCAGCCCCTGATTTGTTAAAGCCATCCTGATTCAGTACAACAGTTGTGCTCTGAAAATACCTTCTCAGTTAAGTCCTGCTGGTGAGAGAATTTCTAGTTTTTGAATCACTAGAAGTATAGGGTTTTAGTCATTTAGCATGACCAAGAAGAAAGGTAATTCTCCACATGCATGGAGTTAGGAGTGGGGCAGACAACATCTGGCTCCTGTTCCTGCCTGCCATCCCAGGTCTTCTGATGTGTCCATGTTGCATATTAGCATGAAACCCATGTGTACAACTTGCCCTTCCCACGCTCCCAACCCACAGCGAGCTTCAGCAGGTCCCTGTTATATACAGTACTCAGAGGTGGACCTGCAGACGAAAAGCACTAGGCCATGAAAGCTGAATCCAGTTATAGTCCCTGTAGCCTGACAAAGCAAAAATACTACAGGTTTTGGTCACCTTGTGGTTAGGACAGTGGTAGAAAAAGAACTTTTTACCATAAATTTCATTCTGGAGAATAAACTATATGAGGGCTTGGCCTTGATACCATTTAGTGGATTTTGACTCTGGCTAGCAGCATTCATTGGCACTACCCAGCTCATGCTCTGTGGGGGACTGGACTGGACCACAAAGCCTTGGGACCATCACACTACCCATGTTCTGATGGAGATGCTCTCTCTGAGCTTCAGTTTCAGAAGTCTCTCAAAAGGAAATCCATGTGTGAAATTAGTATTGACTAGAGGATGGTGCAATAGAAATCAGGTATAGCAGAGGAAATTTATCACTTCAAGTATTGCTAAGATTTATTTCTTTAAGTTTAATTGGTCCTCCTGCATGCAAACTGGCAAAAGCATCAGCAGCTTCCATCTCATCAGCTCTGATAAGCCTAGAAATGCTGGGGTTGCTGCAGGCAGACAGAGATCTGGTATTGTGGGAAGTAGGATTGATGTCTTAAGAAGAGGCATTTTGTTCTCCACATCACTATGACGCTTCAGGCACTGTGCTTCTGAAGGGCCTTTCTCTAGAGATAAAGAGCTTCCTCATACTAATTAAAGGTTACACAGACCTTTTGAAAAGGTAAGAATAACTTCATTGATCACCACGTGATGTGGCAATCTTCCTAAGTAGAATCATATGCCAAAATAAAGCTTTAAGTTTTTTTGTATGGGGAATTAACAGAGGAGTGCAACCAATTCTTCTGTCAAAACTTTTTTTCCCCTGCATATACAGCTTCATCCTGTAATGTCAGGCACCCATTCTAACATGCTCTCCAAGTTCATTCAGCAGCTCAGTTCACACCTGTGGATATTGTCTACATCTGTGATGACATGACCTAGAAGTTCAAACTTGCAGAAATAGTGCGTTCATCTCATATTGGACCTACTTCTTCTCTCACCAAAGTATTTGGGAGCTTTTCCATTGCTTTCATTCAGAGCATGAAAAGCACAGGAAAAAAACCTTCAAGTAAGCAAGCAACATAAGGTATAAACAAAGTTCTAGCTAGTGAGAGTTACACTGTTGAAATAAATTCCACATTCCTACGAGGCAGAACCCCAAGTATTGCCATATTATGTAAAAGAAACAAAAAAGGGCTTGCACCAGAAATAATTTTTATTATCAGAAAGAATTTAAACACGTCCAGTCAATGAACTTTCACTGGATACACTTCCAGCTACTCCACATAATATACTTTCTGCTCAAGAACTCACAAGCTAGAATCAGAATCCTTACAGCCAAGTGGATATTTCATTTTGTAAGCTTTTCCTTTATTTAAAGTGAATTTTCTTACTGTTCTCTAAGAAAGCAGCTACAAAGGCAAAAATTAGACACAAGGAAATGGAATGAAGGTAAGGTCAAACTGGACATTAGGAAAAGTTCTCACTGAGAGTGTGTTTGGTCACTGCAACAGGCTCTCCAGGGAAGTGATCATGGCATCAAGCCTGTCAGAGGTCAAGGAGCATCTGGACAACACTCTTAGCTACATGGTTTAGCTGGTAGTACTGCAAGGAGCAAGGAGTTGGACTCTGTGATCCTTATGGGTCCTTTCCAATTTGAGATATTCTATGGTTCCATATAAAAATAAGACCTACAAAGATGTTATGATAGCCCTTAGAATTTTTTGCTGACTCTGTTTGTCTCCTTTCCCTCTGGTTGTGTGGAATAAGTTGTTAGCTGGAGGGCAGGACTACAACCCAGAGGGATCTCAGCAGCCTGGAGAAATGGGCTGACAGGAACTTCCTGGAGTTCTCCAAGAACATATGCAAAGTCCTGCAGCTGGGATGGGGAAAACCCATGCAGAGGGCTGACGGTCAAGAAAGCATCTTCACAGCAAAAGGCCTGAGGATCCTGGCAGGCAATAATGTGAGTGTCAGTTACCAATGTGCCTTTGCAGTGATGAAGGTTAAAAACATATTGGGGTATATTAGCAATAGTCATAGGAAGTGATCACACTCCTCTGCATGGCACTTGTGAGAGTATCGAGTCCAGTTTGGGGCTCCCCAGCTGACCTGCTGGAGGGAGTCCAGCAGTGGGCCACCAAGGTTCTGCAAGAAGGTGCTAAGATAAATGGATTTATTGAGCTTTTAGAAGGCAAGGCTAAGGGGAAGAAACCTTACTGCTGCCTTCAACTACCTAATAAGAAGGTATAGAGAGGAAAGAATCATATTCTCAAAAGTGAATGGTGATAAGAGGCAGCGAACACAAACTGCAACAAGAGAAATCCCAAATAGATGGCAGAGGAAAAAACAAAAAAAAGGAATGGGGTGTTGAATATTGGAACTGGTGCCCAGAGAAGCTGTGGTATCTCCATCCTTGAAAATCTATCCTTGGAAATATTGAAAACTTGACTGGACAAGTTTCTGGACAATATAACATAACTTTAAAGTTGGCCCTGCTTTGAAAAGGAGCTGGAGAACATGATCTTCAGAAGTCATCTGCAATCAGAATTATTTTATGCATGAATGTTTAGAGTGTACTTGTTGTAAATCTGTATCCATTATAATTTAAATTATTGAACTGTTGAATGCTGAATATGATGCATGGCAAGGTGGCATAATTCAGATGCTTCAAAGTGCTCATATCAATGTGTTTCTGGCCCACATGCAGCTTCACTTCTCGGCATGGTTAGCCATTCAGAGAGAAGAGTAGATTTACCCCAGTGTCACAAAAAAGCTAACATTTGAAAAAACTCCAACCTGTCACCTTTCCTTTGCATTAGTCATGGGATTGCAGAAGGACAGAGTCGATTTTCAAACATTTGCATAGACCATTCAGCCTCAAAATTTTATTTCAACTCAATATCCAAAACTTTAAAGGTCTACCCACCACCAAAGAAAAATGTCTGGCTTGGACCATGTGGACCACAGGCTAGGAGATGTGGGGAATTTGCTGAGCCCTGCAGGGACTGACCTCCTTTGAGAAGTGAGGCTTCACTTCTGACTCAAAAGTGAACATGATCCTCTTTCCCAGAGAACTGAAATCAAGACATCTCCATACTTCTCAGTATGAAGAGGCCATATCACACTTGTTGTACTGCTGTATCCTTACAGCATTCCTGTACCAGAGGTAAGCATCCACAGAATTTCAAACAGTCCACAGATCTTTTTTGAGTGGTGAGCTGCTGTCTTCCCATATGTCTGATCCAAGCTTCTCCTTGTCATCTAGCAGAGATAATCATTTAAACTCTAACAAGCCCACACATATTTCTTCACATTTCTCCCTCATATTTTGTGCAGAATAGTGACCGCAGCATGAGGCTGGAGAACAAACACTTCATTTTCTCTGTTTGAGTTTTAGTCGATGATATTTTTGATGTCTTTGGGTCCAACAAATGCAAAATCTAGTATGTTGGTGCAGATTCTCCAGAAGTATGATTGTGTGACAGATACAGGGAAAAGTCAACTTCTGCTCATGTCCCTCTTCTCACTCCTGTCTTCTCTGGGTGGCAGGTCCTATAAGCATTAGTGAGGGAAATGAGTGCTGGAGTACCTGTCAGATGAAAAAACAGAGGCCATGCAGCAGAGAAAAGATAGGATAAAGAGATTGTCTTGGATAGGAGAAACTGGGAATGAACTAGGAGAGGTTTACTGTTCCTCAAAATACTTATAATATCAACCCTGGAAATGACTAAACAACAGACAGGAAAAATAAACACCTTGTCCTAAAGGAAGTGTATCTGTAATGCTTAATTTGGAGTAGATATATTTCTAATTCTACTTTAGGAGGCACTTAACATGGTCTTAGCATCCCTGTTCTCTAATATACTTTTGGCTCTCTGGACTTTACTAATAGACAGCTTTACATTTCTTATGTCTGTACATAAGGAACCTGGAGCAAACACATAACATCCTGAGAACTGAGCAAACTCAATTTGAGCAAGCTCACAGGACTCATTCTTCAAACCTCTGTAACTTTGTGTTCAGTTTTATGCCAGCTAGTGTGAGCCAGCAAGATGATGGTCAATCATCCCCACTGTATGTATGCCATGTATGATGACTAACCAGCTTTCTCCCGCTAAGTTCCAGTACTGCACTGCTCTCATGGTTTGTCATATCTACCTGCTCCATTTCGCATGTCATTGCCTTTCAGTGAGACTTACAGCTCTCAGGAGTCCTGCAGAATCACAGGGCACAGACAGAGCCTTGTTTCAGAGGACAGACTTCCAACATGCTCCTGCTACATTCCTACATTTTCTTAAAGCTTGGCACACCAAATCTGCAACCTTTCCACACATTTGGGTGACCACCACATGGAACAGACCTCTCTATTTTTTTTAATTGTAAAAGAGTATGACACGGTCAAAATTACGCAACAAGAGAAGAAGGGTTTAAAACATCTGTGTCCTCAAATCTGAAGATGTTTGGCCCCGTCCTTTCACTTTTGCTCCAGGATAGCATCCTAAGCGTCTGGCGGTGCGCGGAGGAGCCCGGTGCTGCCACTCCGTCACTGCCGACCGGCGGCGGGCATGTCCCCGGCCTCCACCGGCAGGCAGGGGGAACTCACGGCAGACCGGCAGCACGGCTCGCTTTCGACCCCTGTCCCGGGTTCCTTTTTCTAACGCATGGCTTTGTGAGGAAAAATATCCTTGGCGTGTTTAAGCAGGAGAAGGCAAAGTAAACCCTCCAAGCGGGAGTTCCGCAGGATCAGCGGGCTCTGCCGAGGCTGGGACGGCGCTGGCTCAGCCCAGGGGCAGCAGGGACCTCGCGCTGCGGGCGGCGATGTCCAGCCCCCGGTAATGGAACACCCCGAGCGACTCCCGCAGCGGCCGCGGGCACGACCGCGGTCCCGGCCGCATCGCTGC
>VYZT01054132.1:111041-124791 GCA_013400735.1 Pomatostomus ruficeps
GGGAAGATGCCGGCGGGCGGGGAGCGGCATCCCAGGCGCCGTGTGTCCGGCCCTGGCCGTAGCTCACTACCTGGGTGTCTCCTTCCCGGGAGCCCGAGGATGATGACGGTCAGCTGCCCTTGAAAGTCCCCGCGGGAGTGGCCGGCAGCCGGATTGGCGGGGGATGGCAAGGGGCAGCACCGGGCTCTGCTACCCGAAGTGACGGCTCCGGGGGCGCAGGGGCCAAGGATGGGGTACCCGCCGGTGAACAGCAGTCTCGGTGCTTGACCTTGGAATAAAATGGGCTTTTGGTAGGAAACCCGGTTTGGTTTGTGCATGTTTAAATACTTCCCGCTGCCCAGGAATGGTGAAATGTGTGGGGTTTGGAACACCTTCCTGTGGACCTGATAGCCGTTGTGCTCGCTGGTGGTGACTGGTCACGTATCTCCCAAAGTGCTTTCCAGTTTGGGGAGACGCTTGAGGAGCACAGGCTCCAAACTGAAAGAAAAAAAAATCCATTGGCTAGCCCCCAAACTGGGCCTTCCAAGTGGTTTGTTGCCCTGACTCACTCATATAATGGTATTTACTTTAGAGGGTGTCTGATCAGAACCTGGTTGTAGCCTTGCCTGCCAGGCAAAAGGCAGTGTTCCTTTGGATGCATCCAGCTGGCAGTGGGAGTAGCTGCAGAGGCAAGGCATGTCCTTGCACTTGATTCCTTTATCGGTAGGCACATTGTTTTCCTTGAGGATTCTGGGTGCAGGATTCAGTATTTGGTTTCTTTCTGTTACTGCTTCTAAGTCTTGAGCGTGTCTGGCCATCCTTGCTACCAACTCAGGTTACAGAAGTTACTAAACTAGCCCTTCCAAACTACAAATTGTTTTGCTATAGTCTCTTCAGACATACATGAATTCCCTAAAAAACTATTGCAAAAACTACAGTGAAGGCTTCACATTGTTAATGAGCAATCACTAGCTTTATTTAAAAGGTTGTTACATCATTGGGGATGCTGAAATGGGAGATTTAAAGAGAGATTTTAATGAGATATTTAAAGAATTTTAAATTGGATTGTTCTCCTCAGATTATTAAAGAATTGAATAGGTTACTGAGCAAATTCCCCATGACCTGTAAGTTTAAATATTTAAAAGTAAGCTCTAATTGTTATGTCACTATAGTAGTCCCTTAAAAAGCAATTCTTTACCAAAATAAGTACATGCTGCTATCTTCAGCTTAGGTGAGGTTCTGTGGCTTTCAGCAAGTAACTGTAATTGCAAGCTGGTGACCAAGTGGAAGGGAGATTCTCTGGGTCCCAGGTATGTGCAATCCCATGAGCTTCACCTGAGACTGCTGGTGCAGAAAAATGTGGGTGCTGGAGTGTGAAGGTTGGGGTTGACCCTGTTGATGAAACCTGGTGTGAGAGAGTGTTTGGAGATAAAGTAAATGGCTCTGGTGGTCATGAAAGCAGAACAACATACCAGGATTGTTTTCATATATTTGTTACTTGAACTTTGAGCAGTTTGGTTAATTGGGAGGTGTAAAAAAGTCACTAGCTTTCTCAGTTCCTGTGTTATCTATGTGAAAAGAGGTTGCCCTTTTGCCTTCTCTCTGGTGGTTTTTCTGTTTGGTTGGTTTTGTTTGTTTGCTGTTTTGTCTCATCCCCTTCCCTTGCAGTTACTGGCTCTAGTGCTGGTGGAGCAGATCTAAAGGAAAGGTGGTACCTGTTAGAGAGAACTAGTGATTGTCTTACTTCCCTCTTCCCAGAGGCACGTATATGATGTTCCAAAACTGGGGTTCATTGTAACCAGAAGATCTCAAAATGCTCGCTGCAGAGAAGCTGAGAGGAAAGCAGTGCCACCAAAATGGCATTGTTTTCCAAAGTCAAAGCATTAAAGAATAAAGCAGAAGAAGAAAATACGGACCAACTCACATTTTTCTAAATATGACCCTTTTTTGTTTGTTTTACTCATATTGAACTATTACCAGGCTTTCTGCAAATAATTGCAAGACTTGCTGGGAGATACGTGTTGAAACTATGTTTTTCTTTTGAAACAAGTTTGAGTTACACAGAGAAAATAAATGGGAAAAGTACCAGGAGGATGAAATTACTATTACACATATTCTGAAGTTTGTTGGCTTGGGGAAGGCAGGGGATAAAGTACTTTCATACTATTATTTAGCATTTTGTTAGTGTCTATATTAAGGAAACTGTCAGAACAATGTTTGCCTTTTGTTACAATACAATTGAGCACTTACAAGAATGTTAGGAGGAAGTTTGGTGTCCTCACAAGGAGCTTGTGATGTAACACAAAGGTCAGCTATTTAACTCACATTTTACTGGTTTGCTTTGGTATGAAGACATCAGAGAAGACATGCTGTACTTGCAGTGTGCTGAGGTCCAGCTTCCCTGAGCTATTGCCTTTTCTCTGTTTTCATGTTTTAGCAAATCAGCAAAAGTGATTTCAGTGTTTTGTTGGTTGGGATGCCTATGGACACAGGCATTTTTACTTCCTGAAGCTAATGAGAGGTTTGTTGTAGACTTAGAAGGTGGGGATTGGGCCCAGAAGGTGTAAGGAGAGTGTGTGCCACCTGCACTCTGTCTGCCCTGATGATGTGAGCCATTGCACAGCGGGGTTTGAGTCAGTGGATTTATGTTTCACACCCAGCACCAGCATCTGTCTCACTATCTTTAGGAAGAAATTTTGTCTCTGAGAATAGGTCACCTGGAGGCTTAGTTTCAAGAAAGCATTTGCAGTGTTCATGTTCTTTAGTTGTAAAACATGTCAGTTTACAGATGATACTGGAGTTCTTTGATGTCATCACGTTGGTGTTTCATTCAAACTGGAGAAGGTATTTTGGGGTTAGACCTGGTTCCCATGCAGGACTGAAGCAGTTTGTATCTACAAAATATGCAATTTTTTAGGGGATTCCTCTTTTTTCTTTGATTCCTGAGGATCAGTATTTCTTACTAAACAACATATTGACCAAGTAGTTCACCCTGTTGACTGTTTCTTTTCCCTAGCATCTGTGTGGTATGTGCCTGTTCATCTGGCTTGTTCCCCTGGAATAAGCATTTCTTCTCCGCTCTGCTTTCTTTCTCCTCTTGTACTGAACATTTTTTGTAATGGGTATTTTTGAAATATTGCTCATTCATGTAATATATTTTAACATATTTTTTAAATTACCTACTTAGCTCTGTGTTATTATGTAGTGAAATGTAAATTAACCTTTATTTTTCATTATTAACTTTCCCTCTTTTAATGATGTGTTCATTATGAAAAACATGTAGGCAGGCAAATGAAATCTTCAAAAACATACTTGGTGCTAGGATAAAATATCATTGCTCCCTAAAATTTTAGTGGGAATCCCATAGGCACTCAGCTCTCCTTAGTCAGTAAGCCGCCTAAAAATCATCTTCTGAAATGACTATCCTGCTGTCTCTTCCTTGCATGGGAGACCTGAGACCTTGAAATTCATTTCACCTCATAGTATAGGATGGCAAAAGGCCAGTAGATGTTTCAAAGAGATACTCTTATACCACAGACATGTGTCTAATGGTCGTCAAGCTCCATAGAAGCAAAATGAAAATTGTATCCCACAGCCAGTAAGCTTCTTAATTGTCTTTAAAGGTATCATTTTATTTAGAAATAAACTTTCCATTTTTAATCAAGGGCATCCTTAACATAGTTTTCTGCATGTGGTTAGCTGGCATGCATCAGGAATGACCCTGGGAGAGGGTAGTCTGTTAACACACGTTCTTCTAAGTCTGCCTTTAATCCAGACGAGTAAGGAGATTTGCTGCTCTCTGAAAAGTTAAGCGATTTATTTGAATAAGGGAGGGTGGGAAGGCTCCTGCCTCACACTTTGTTTACTCGTTGCTCTCCCTCCCTTCCGCAAGCAGCTGCACTCCCAAGGCCACAGGGATCTCTTCTAGATCTTTCCTTCTCTGAGCCACAAGCTGGTTTCTGAGTTTCTGCTTGGATTGCCCTGTTACTGGGCGAGAAATTTCTTCTTTGGTCCCTTCCTGTGCTGTTTTCAGTGTGTTACGACCTCTTCCCTGCAGAGCTGCTGATAAGCAGCCCCACTGTTCAACTCTGAAAGTAACTGGCAAAGTAAAGGCAGTAGCATAGGGTATGTAACGTGAAATGACTCGGATGATATTCACTGCATCTGAACTCTACCCAGAATATTATTTTTCACCTTTTCCTCTTCTGCTTTATCATCTTCCCTCTGTGAAGGTAGAGGATGAACAGGGTGGAGCAGAGCCTTCCTTTCCTGGTTGAATTCCCTTGGCTACATATGGCACAATAAAATAAATGTAAAATTTGCAAATGACAAAGAACTAGCCTGCTGCTCATGCTGGTGGAGTTGCAGAGACACTGCAGCAGAGTAGCATTTTGTGGTAGAAAAACAAGATTAGTCATTTTCCATCCATTTTGAATGTATATTTCTACAGTCCAGAATCCAGTACTGTAACTGCTTTTCTAAACTGAATCCTGGGGACGGGACCGTAGCTGATTGCTTGTGTGTCACGTGTTCCTCTCTTTGCTCTTGCTTTTCTGCCATCTCTTTGGAGAACTTCAAAAGGTACTATTAAATACACTTAAGGGACAGGGGGAAAGATTCAATTGTCTGTTGTCTGTGTCTTCATGCAAAAGACACTTTTGCCTGCCTTTTTAATTTTTTTTTGAAAAATTCTAAATGACACCTCAGATACCTTTGCAGTTCTAACAGATTTCAGAAGCTCGACTTTACTGGTATGTGTGTTTCTTGGCTTAAAAAGTCAATTTATTATCCCAGCAGTGCCTTTTGTTTGATGAGACAAAGTCTGGGCTGTTTTTCCATAATGTTACATTTCACAGATACTGTGGTTTCTCTCCTCTGCAGGCCTGCAGTAGAAATTACATTTTCTCTGTGGTGTTGGTGGCTACTGACCCATAATGAATGCAGAGTCGTAGGTGAAGTATGATGACCATGTCCTTCTGCAGCATTATTACAGTGGCAAGTTGTTGCAGTTCAAAATTAAGAGGGGAGGGGCAGTTTGTGGATTTTTTTTTCCTTCTCAAAGTACTGGATTTTTTGTAGGGCTGATGATATTGCATCATGTTTTCTCATGCTATGTTACTTAGCTTGTAGGAAATGAATGTATATGAGAATTAAGTGGAGGTTTTTATTAAAATATTTTCCAGCATTTCTCAGTGATCATAAATATTTTGGTGAGTTAAGGTAACACAGAAGTATTCTTCTATCTTTTGTGTTCCATCTAGACCAAACTATTCATACAAATGCTAAGCATTATAATAACAATATGAAGCAGGTGAAAGCTTAACAGTCTGTGAGCTGAGGTAAGGCAAAACACAGAAAATGCTTGTCCCAAGTTGAATATTTTAATGTTGGGGAATAGCATAGGGCTTGCAACGACTGATTGCTTATTCTAATCCCCATTCCTTCTTATTAGCAGAAGATAACAAGGCCACAGTCCTGCTCCTGTGAGTTGAAAGTGATAGTCTTTCTAACCCTCACCTGGAAGCATGACTCATACCCCATTGGTAAACACATTTATTGTGTGTGTTATGTTTGGTACAAATTTCAGGAGGATGATACTCCTGGGGAAATGAATAACTTTTTTTATCTTGTTCTGTTTGATTGTCAGTTTATGTACACAGAAATAACAAATTACTTTCCTTTTTAAACTTTTTTGAAAAATTGTTTGTAGTTCTCTGTGTCTAGATGAAAATATTTTCTTTTATTCTTTTTGTAGTTCAGAAGATAAGACTGAGTAGGACCTGATGAATGAACTAAAAACTCAAGTCCATACATGTAGCTAAAGACAACTAAACAGTCTTCCTCTGTATGAATTATTCTTCTATGCATATTATAAATGTTAACTTTAATGTATGTTACCGGGCTCTTGTTTAAGCCTGGGTTCATATAAAACAGTCTACAGAAACCTCATGATAATTTTAAGAGCTTCATAAATCCCTTTCCTTTAGTAAGAGCTTATGCTATAGCATCTAATATTTATGTAATGCCTCTAATCTGCCAAGTGCATTGCAAATAATAATCTCAGAATAACCTTGGAGAAAAATGTACATGTGTAAATGTGCTGGTTCTTCCAAGTGGAAAAAAATGCAGCAGTGAGGATAAGTTTTGGCAAAAGATTTGATATGAATGTGGAGAATGAATCTCAAGTTTTAGGTTCTGTGTTTTGATCACACAGTTATTTTTCCTGATGTTGTGTACTTGACTTTTCCTATGTGGCTTCTGATTTCTTAGAACCTACAGGGCTAAAAGGAGAAAAATAGAAAAAGGATAAAAAAGGTAAATCATGTGCTCGGGTATTTTTAATACTGTCCAGGTTGCACAAATATGATTCCTAATGAGACAAGTATGAAATTCATCCCTCTGTCTCGTATTGCTAGTCCTGCAGAGGCTTAAGACCAGTGCTGTCTCACATGTTTCTGAAAGGCTTGCTTGAGCATGGTCCTAGCTTCTGACACCAGAGGGTGGCTGTGTCCTCCCAGGTAGCCTTCCTTTGGATCCTTCTGCCTTGGCACAGGTGGCAGTCACCAGATGTTTCCTGCAAACACTCCAGCTTTGTTCATTTGTCTCTGTTGCAGCTGCATCACTTGGGATAGCTGTAAGTGGGGATGGCTTGGCACAGTTATCACGGCATAAAGTAAACTGACAGGGCTGTGCTCCTCAGGGTGAACTGCTTTGAACCTGTGAATGTGATCAAATGAAACATGCTCAGTTTGACCTTGAAGGGAAGCAGTGCTGCAAAGCACAGGTCATTCCTGTGATGGGATCTGTGTGCCACTTGAGAAAGAAATATAGTTTGTGGGTTTAAGGATGGGTTAAGTCAGCTTTGTGAGCTGAGTCCCAAATAAGACTTGGAGTGGGGGAGTGCTGTTAATGAGTGCAGGGAGATGATTTAGGCAGAGCACACATAGCTACTTTGCTGTGGTGTGGGGCTGGAGTAGGTGCTGTATCTGTGATGGAGCAGCATTTGCAAGGAAGATAGAGGCTCCTGAATCGCATCTAACCTGGATCTTTATCCACTTCCTCTTGGATTTCTGTTCTGGCTGAACTTGCAGTTCTAAAATGCAAGAGGTCCTATTAGACAGCAGCACCTTAGTATTAACTGTGCCTTTTGTTGTCTCTATGTAATGATTCTTTTCTTCCTTCTTGTTAAATACAAAAAGAAAGGTGACTTCTAAGATTTGGTTCCCATTTGGCCAGTCACATTTACTTGGTAGGGTATGTTTGGGATGGCCAGCTACAATACATGTATTATCCAGAGTGGTTTCCTGATCAGAGATCAGGTGGAGGACGTCACAGTTGCAAGTGCTCGGAGCACAAAACAGTGAGCAGGGCTGGTGAGAGAAATCCCAGCTTGTGTCGAGCCACTCCATCCTCAAATCCAACAGACATGGGGTGGAATTTTATTGCATGGTAATTACCGAGGGTCCAGCAAGCAGGAGTTGGCCAGCAGGTCCACTGGAGCCATTTGGCTTCTTCACAACTATCTCCTCATCCAGTAGCACACTTGCTGTCTAGTAGGTGCTGCCAGCTGTACTTGGGGTTATAAGTGGCAGGGTGCTAAGTGGTGATGCTGCATGAGCTGTTCAGTAGGTGAAGCTCATAAAATAGCTGGAGGCAGGTGTGATTTCTCCTCCCAGTACTCTATGTAAGGCAAATGTTTGTCTGAAGAGTTTAACATTCTCCAAATAAATACTGCACACAGTACTTCTTCAGGGGGAAGCCGTGCTAGGGTAACACCAGCCAAAGGGATGTCTGTGGTTCTTGATCACAGCATGGTTTAATTGCTGGAGTCTGAGTGGGTGAAGAAGAAAAATAACACCAAGCTGAGGCAGTCAGCATTAGCAAATGCAGTGGATAGTGAGGAGGGGATGTGGGCAATGCATAGTTGGGGAATGCCAAAATATGGACCCTGTACATAAGTCAGCAATCACACTGATTTAAGAAAAACTCAAATAAGAACAGGTTTTAGTGTGCTGTAGCCAGCAGGCAACTTTCTGGCATGAAGTAGGGTGGCAAATGTAGAGCTTCGCTCATTGTTTAGGGTCTGTATTCAACAGAGTGAAGCTTAAGGGGAAGGGAATCTGCTGAGGGAGTCTAGAGCTGCTTGAGGTACAGGGGTATGGGCAGGGCTGTGTCCGCAGAGAACCTCTAGCTTGATAGAACTGAAAATCTTGTGTGGCCTAAATGGGGACCTAAATCCTCCTTCTCCAAGTCAAGCAGGAGTTCAATGGGCCTGGTCTGCCATGTCAGCCTCTCCCTTCTCTGGTGTGGGGAGATCTGTCTGTCCATTGTTGTCATTTGTTATAATGCCAGTTTGTTTTCAACTCTGTAAACGATGTCACACCCTGTAGGTTCTGCACCTTCTTATGAAAGCAAGTCTGAGGTCCTGGCAGTGACTGTGGCTGAAAGGTGAATAACCATTTCCAATATCTTTTTTCCCTTCCCTCTTTGTTCTTTTAAAAGTGCTACCCTAAGGTGTAGTCAGTCTTGACTGATTGTTTTTGATGCTGTTCAGGCTCTTTTGTGGGCAACAATAATGATGCTGAAACTGTGATTTGAGGCAGCCATCTTTGCCTGATTTCAGGGAGAGAGGGTGACGGGGAAGAGTAGGAGACCATGCGCCATTGCCTCTATGCTTTCCATGGTGGTATTCTGCTACAATAAGGGAAGAAATACACTGAGCTTTGATTGCATCTGATATACTGCAATACCGCTGCTCCAGAAATCCAGTGGCAAAGTGTCCTTGGACTGGCATTAGAGGTTTGTGCAATCATCCCTTTATAGGCATAGCTCTGTTTCCAAAGTTTTTGCAGTTAATTTCTTCTTTTATTTACTCTGCTGGTCCCATATCTAAGTGCCTTTTGTGCTATTCTGTCTGTGTATCTACTCCATTGTGTAAAGGTACATACAAGAGTTGAGTTCTTTCCTCCTCTCTGCTCCCCACTGTGAGCCCTTCTGGATTTCTCTTATTTATTTCTCTGTCCTTCATGTCCTGTTATGATAATTTCTGCTTTCCAAACTCCGTGCAAGGAGCAAAAGAGATCCAGCTTCAGCCAAGTTCTGCAGCAGATTGCTTTTTTTTTCCCCCTGCCAACATTGATTCATTCAGGCCAAGTATGATTTTTCTATCTTTAGGTATGTGTTAGAGACCTCCTCAGAAACAGATGATGCGTAGTGCATGTTTGTAATGCTGTAAAATACCTGTCAGTTATAACTAACAATCTGGTCCTTGGTGGAGTTTTACACTGGAGGTGGGACTGAGGACACGTCTCCAGCTTTTATAACTTAAGCAGTGCTCCATTTTGTGCAGAAGTCTTGTGAAGAGGCAAAATAAGTTACCTTGCTCTTCATCAGAGTTCCCTGTATTTTCCTGATGTGGCCGATCACCATGTGAACCCATAGGTTTTGTTAGGTTTTGGAACAGTTTGAATGAAAAGTGGGTTTGGGCAACATTCCCCCCCTCCCCCCACCAAGTGCCACTAATATTTGTTAAAACTATTATTATTGTTATTTTCTTTTCCCCTTCTCTCTTGAGGGAAGTTGTTGTTTTATTGTTGGTTGTGGACTTTTTTCTTTTTGATTTATTATCACTGCTGCCTGTCTGGGAGGAGAGGGCAAGAAGCGATGAAACTTAATAATAGGCAGCAACCTTTTTCTTTCTGGTTGGGAAGAGCGCTCCTTAAATTGCTTCAGGCCCAAGCGTTGTAACTGAGAGCAGGGTCCTCTTTAGCAGGTTCAGGGCTGCATTGGATGATCGGTTTCAAAGGCAAACCCTTTGATCAGTTTCAAACCCCTGTGTTAAACTCCTGTCCCTGCCTTGCTGACCAGGCTCATGAAGCAGCTGAACAGCTCTGCTCCTACCCCGGTGTGCAAAGGGCTGCACCTCCCTTGGCTTAAGTGTCCGAGGCGGGGAGCTGAGTGCCTCTTCCCCTGTCCCATTGCATCCTTCCCACTGTTCATTCCATGGGCCTCATGTCTGTGCAAGTGCCTTGGCAGGCTGAGTGAGGGTCTTGGGTTTTTTTATTTGTTTGGCAGTATGTGATGCTTTGCAGAAGCCTGTGCAGTAAATCTGGGGTCCTTAAATTGCTGGTTGTGAGTGTTTTTTAAAACAGCATTTTGAAGAAAGTGCTTTTCCTTCTGAATTTGTATTAAGAATCTTTTTTTCATGAATGAATGCTAAAGTTTGGATTTGAAACAAGATTTATCTGAACTAGTTTTTGTTTCTCTTTGCTGAGCTTATTTGTAGGTGTCTTGACTAAGATCAAATCCTTGAAAATAAATGGGGGAAAAAAGAAAAATTCTAATTTCCTAAGTTCAAACTTGCATTGTTTATCCTCTAGAAAGTTTAAAAATTGTACAGTGAAACCTGCATTGTATTTGTGGTGCCATGGAGGGGTGGAGTATGCCTTTACATTATGGTATTTGGAAATGGAAAATAATAATCATAAAGCTAACCTCAGTGATTATTGCTGCTTATGTCATGACAAAGGTCAACGTTTTATGTATGGTTGGTTTGATATGAGTGACTTACATTTTGCACAATGTAAATAGAAATTTTTCTCCCCTTCTTTGAACAAAAAATAATTGGTTTTCATCTATTTTCATGTGTCATTTGAAGATTAGAACTTAGCCATATATGCTCTCAACTATAATGCAGGAATTGATAAAGCATTAAAACATATACTGATCTCTTCAAACAAAGGTGCATCAGCATCAGTCTTGGAGGGCAATTCCCTCTCCCTTACCTTATCACTCCTCTCATTAATCACATCTCCAGACCTGTGCTTTCAGTTTGTTTTGTTGTTCTTCTCAATCAACTTTAAGATCAGTGTCTTCACAGCGCTTACAAAATCTAGATGGCAATTTCTTCAGGCCGAGGCTCCCTCTGGGGTATTTCTCAATGTCATTTTAAGGTCTCTCTATCCCTTTCTGGTAGTGCAAAGCCAGGAATTACAGTCCAGTTAGTTCCTTTGGCAACCTCTCCAGAGTAATCCCTGAAAATCCTAGGTCTGTGGATGGTAATTCTATTAGCTGTTCAGCAAGCTGAGTCTGGAAGAATGCAGCTGGTGTGTGGGAATGTGGGAAGTTCCTCATCTCTGCCTTTAATCCTGCTTTTAGTGGGGAAAAAAGTTATAAGCTAATGTGATTAGCTGTAATTCCATTCTTGCTTGGTTTTAGAAAAGTGTCTGATTCCTAAATAACAAGCTAGTTCTGTGAATTGCTTTCGTAGATGGAAGAGGGAACTATTTTGTTAACTCGGCTCATCTGTCTTTGAAAAAGCACTGGAATCAAGAGAAGAAGAAAGTCTCAGAGCCAGCAGTAAGTTTCTAGTTTTTGCTGCACAGTATAATTTAGAAATCTGAGACTAAGAGCACGTAAATGGAAATACAGAATGAGCATAATCCTTTCAGGTATCTAGATGTGTGTGTGTGTGAAACAGGGCATGGAACAACTTACACACACTGCAGATCACTCTCAAGGGCTTTGTAGGCCCAGAGGTTTGCGTTGGGATTGTGTTACCGGCTGATCTGTGATGGCTGCTGCTGCTGAGACTGGTGGCATGGCTGGTTTAACACAGACCAGGGATAGAGCTGTCTCTAATAAAAGCTGCGGCTTCTACCTGAAGTGAACGAGCTGGAAATCTTTTTTCCCCCCTTGAGGCGCTTGTTTTTAATGCTAAGGGAATGAGAGGATGGACTTCTGTGGGAGTGCCCATGTGAACTGTTAGAAGCGCTGTTGGGTGCTGGAGAGGAGCAGAGGCAGGAGCCTCCATGATGAGAGTGGACATGCTGTGGCCTGTACCAGTGTGAGTAGGGACAGCACTCTGCTGTGGGGACACAGGGCAACATTCTCTTCTGTGAAAGGTAAAATGCAACCTGAGCAGATTGGTTGTCCTCAAAGGTCCTGTGCTCCCTATGGCCATTGTTTCGGGGGAAGGAAGTGTTGCCCTCACCAGCTCAGCCTGCTTTCTATTTTCATGGGAAAGGAGGGAGAAGGCAGGAAAATACCTTGTTCATGTCTTGTGTCGTTGTTGGAGATACTGGAAATAAGCGTACCTAGTCTTGGAGTCAAATACTACCTGAACCCTCTGTAGTGAAGAGCTCTGGAGAGGATGAGGTCAAAAGACTGAGCTTGTTCCTTTTTTTGTTCAAACAGCAAATTCGAGATACTTCAGTATACTTTAGAGAAATTGTGTGAATTGAGGCTTTTCCTTGACCTTCTGTCAGGCTCTTTCTCCTCTTGTATCCTTTCTTGCCAATGTAACAGCAGTGACACTGGGGCAGGGAGGTCCTGGTGGCAGCTGCCCCCAGAGTCCCAGGGAAGAGAGGGAGTGTGCAGGCACTGCTGGAAGGGTGCCTGGCCAAACTGCAACACAGCTGCTTGGTTCAGCTTCTAAAGGATTGCAAGGTGGGACTGCAAATTCAATTGCAAATTGACTGAAAAGGAGTATTATTCACTTCTGTCTCCTGCATTGAGTTGCCTCAAGTGTTGGTCCTGTTACAATAGTTCAAATGCTTGGGAGAGATGATGCTGTAGCAATAAGATGTTGCAATACAAATCCTATAAATTTAAAGGCTTAATCAAGCTGGTGTTTTGAAAGGTTGTGTGGAACTGCTTTGTTTACAAGTAAAAACTATCACTTTGTTTGATTGTGATGTAAGGTACACTGCCTCTCTTGCACTTATTTGATGGTTTGGAATGTGGTTTAACTGCTGTGCTCTCTCACACCTTGCTCTAAGGCCAGAAAACCTCTTTAAGCTATCAAATAACTGAGTCCCTTTTACACAACAGCAACAAAAAAATCCTCTAAGCTCCTCCCACTATCAAAAAAAAAAAGGAGGAATTTCTGTACTTTTCCCTTTGAAATTGCTTCATACTCCCTGGAGAGCATGAAACCACTAAAAGAGTAGATGAATTTAATCTTGAAGAAATCTAGTGGTGTTTGGCAAGGATAATTTGAAGTATTGTAACACGGGTGCCTGTTTTGAAAAGACAGCCCTCTAGCATCATTTTGGGGAGCACTTGTACAATCAAAGTAGGATGTGATGGTGGAAATGGGTTGCCTCTGAGAAGTCTACATTTAAAACACTGTTAAGACTGTGTTCACCCTTAGTTATGGGCAGAGCTAAAGAGGAGTAATGACTATGGAAAAAAAACAAGTAGGAAAAATAGAGGAGCTGAAAGAGTGAAACAAAAATGAAGCCTAAAAAAGCCAGGAGAGGGCATATTGAAGGCAGGCTAAATATTTTTGTATTTGGGATAGGTTTCAGGAAACACCGAGACCCTGGATTTAAAGGTATATAAAGTTAAAGACAGGTATCTTGAAAACCTAAAATCTTCCCCACTCCGCCCCCGCCCCCTTTATTTTCTTTGAGATAGAGAAGTTTTCATGTTTGCTGCATGACAGGTGTCTACTGGGCATTAAGGAGATTGCAATGCCATGGTTGGGTTCATTCCTGAATTAACCTGTTATTTCCCCTACTTCCACCTGTGCAGCAGAAAGCAGTGCAATTAGTAGGGCACAAACTGAGCTGGTGAGAAGATTTTTCCAAAGCCATTTTTTGTTGTTGTTTGGAATGATAATCCAGAGTGTTGTGGTCAGCAATTAAGCACCAGTAGATAACGCTTTTCAGGGACCACAAAACTGCCGGAGGTTCTGCGGGACAATCTTTATCCAGTGCCTTGGGTCAGATAAGCGTCTCGCCGTGGAGGAGCGGTATCTCTTTGTCTA
>VYZT01054134.1:0-13754 GCA_013400735.1 Pomatostomus ruficeps
AAAACCCCCTAACCCCAGAGAGTGATGCCCTGAGCTGCAGCGATGTCACGGAAAGGCTGGGTAACGGTGCTGCTGTACAGAATCCACCCCCAGCCCAGCCCCGAGCTGACAGCTGAGCCCGGCTCCTGGCGAGAGCTGTGATTATTGCTTTTTATTTGTCAGAAAAAGAGAAGTGCGTGTTTTTTTAGAACAGCCCTTTTAAATATATCAAAGTAGCAGAGATTGGAAAAGGCTTTTGGAACAAACACTGAGCCTGCTGAAGGGGGAAGATGTGATTGCTGTGACAGGAGGGTTTTCCTCCCTCCCCTTGCCATTTTCTGTCGTGTCTCACGTGCAGGAGATGTTCTGGATCGTTTCAAATGGGTCAAAGTTGGGCTTTTAAAATGAGAATATTTCCTATATTTATTTCGTAGATATGTGTCATGTTTCCGTATTTCACCGTGATTCAAGGGCAAGAAATTCTTACTTTAAATTCTCCACTCCAAATCTCAGAAATATCCCAGCTCCCTCGTGATGAGCTGATGACTGAGCATCCTGCCCTTGCACAGAACACTGAAATAACCCTGCAATATTTGGAAATCCGCTTGCCAAGCTCCCCGTGCTGCTGTGACTGACATTCCCCCACGCAGAGGCAGCTGGGGGTGCAATTCCCTTCCCGTTGGGCTGTTTGCAAAGCACCGGTGTCCCCAAAGCCATCGGAGTTTACAGGCACTCCCCACACACTGTCACGTGTTTGTCACACGTGAAAATCGTGGATTAGTTCAGAGAAATTTCCAATATTCAAAGCAACCCTGGCCTGGCTCTGATTTTCAGTGCACCAGAGCCTTAAAAGAAGGATTAAAGAAGAAAAGGCTTTGAGAAGAGGTTATAAAAGCAGAGCAGACAGAGCGAGGCTGTCCCAGCCATGGCAGGGTGACACCGCGGTGCCACCTGGGCACGGAGCCCGCCTGTTATCGTGCACAGCAGCTGCTGGATGGCAGCGAGGGACAGGAGGGGGACATTGTCCTGTTCTGGTCCCAGCCCTGGCTGCACACGCACGGTCACCTCGCCAAATTCTCCTCCTTTGTTCTCTCCTCTCGCAGAGTCGCCACAGCTCAGCAAAGTTCAGGATGCTGAACCAGATCTGGCGTCCAAAAATGTTCGTTTGAGGGGTTTTCATGGGAAGAAAAGCCTGGAATCCATCCATGTTGCTCTTTCTGGGTGGATTTTTTTTCCATCTCGCAGCACTGGTGCTGCTGGCGGTGGATATTTAGCTCTGCTTTCGCATTCCTGGCTGGGATCAGTTTGTTTTGAGTGGATATTTGCTTTTTTGTTTTGCTCATGTGAGTTAGAGCTGCCTCCTGGCCAGCAAAGCCAAGCAGGGCTGGGGGACAGCACAGAGGCTGATCAGCTGTGCCTGGGATCATCCCAATCACCGTCAAACTGCTAATTGCACCTCTCAGCCGGCTGAATCCAGCACACAAGTGGCAAAGGGGGGGTAATTTTTCACCTCTAACTGCTCAATATCGAATAAAACGGGAGATTACAATGTCAGTGTTGTCATTTGTGAGTCCCACTCCAACCCAGCCTGGTTTTTCTGCCACTTGGCATCACCACTGCTCACCAGAGGTCACTTTGCCTCGTCCACGGCTGTTCTGGGCAAATCTTGGGTTTTATTTTGAGCGTTCGATGGCAATTATCAAAAGCCCGGAGTGAAGTTAATCACCTCTCAGCTGCGCACAGGAGCACAGCCACAGTCTGTTCCCAGTGATTGGAAATGCCTGGGAAAAAAGAGAAAAAAAAAGAAAAAAAAAAAGAAAAAAAGAGTAAGGGGAGTTCAGAAGCTGCTGGAACCGAGGGTGGGAGTCAGGGGGAGGGATTGGGTGTGACCCCCCTGCCCTATTTAACTCCAGGTGGGGGTTTTGCCTCCCGGGTGAGGGAGCTGCAGTGGTGCTGTGGCCGTGCTGGGGTTCGTGTGCTCTGGCAGCTCTTTGCTGGTTGGTTTTTATGGGATGGGTTCTTTGCTTTAATTTTAATTCATGCCCATTTTTACAGTCAGGGCCTCTCTGAGCACAAGTAATTGTGTTGTTGTTTGCTCGTTTAAATGTTTCAGGCAGGCCTTGCTTCTCAGTTCCTGAATTGGTTTTTTTTTTTTGCTGAGAGAGGTTATTTCACCTTTTAGTTCGCTTGTGTCTCTTGCAGCCCTCTCCTATTGTTGTTATTAAGGAACAAACCCTGCTGTGTCCTGTGAATTTTCAATTTATGTGGAATTTTTTCCTGCCTTGCTTCTCTTCCCTCCTGCCCCCACCTGTTGCTGGTACAAACGTTTCCTTGGCTGGAGTGACGAGTGGCTCCTGAGGCCGTCACTGCTTTGACAAGCAAATTGTCTCCTTTTTGTTCTTTTCAAACTGATATTTTTTAAAAAGTCTCTGTCTCTCCTGACCCCACCACTGCAATTCCCCTGTTTAGCCCATTCCTGTGATCCCTGAGCTACTGCTCGGTGAGAACTGGGTAATTAACTTGCCCTAATAAATATCTTTATCTTGCAGGTGGGAAGCCCCTCTCTGCTCGAGAGCCAGAGCTCCCTGCTCCTCTTTGGCCACTGCAGCCTCACCAGAATCAGCCCTTGCAGGAGTTTTTCCGTCCCCTGTGGCCATGGGAGGTGTTTTTGGGAAGAGCAAGAGGCCCTGCGTGTTCCCCAGGGTTGTTTATCGGCGCAGGAAGGCAGCGGGGGCTGCCCGGGCGTTCTGCGACGCGGCCACGTGGACCGGGGAGCTCCATTTCCAGTCGGCGCGGATCGGGAGGGCTCCCCGAGGCTCCCAGCCTCCCACTGCCACAATGGTGCTGGAAACTTCTTCCAGCGAGCTTGAGGGGCAGGAAGGAGACCCAGCTGCCTCTCCAAGGGCTCAGCACAGCCAGGCCTCGCTCCCCGCAGCCGCTGGGCACCCATGGGGCGCTGAGGTGTCCCCCAAGCGTGAAGCCAAACCCCACCTGGAGGGGATGGAACCCCAGGAACTCACTGAGGAGGCACCACGAGGATCCTCGAGTGCTCGGGAGGGTGGGGAGGCTGCTCTGCACCCCCGTGGCAGCTCTGTGCCCGCCGAGCCAGGCTGTGGGGACCGGGGGGTGACATCTCCGACTCAGACCACGGTGGAGGTCGATGTCCACGTGTCTGCAGGTGACCATGGGGACCAGGGCCAGGTTCCTGCGGGGGCTGAGCAGGAGGCTGGGAGGGATGCAGAGCATGCCAGGGTTGGGAAAACTCTTTGGGAAGTGCCCGTGCACAAAGCCGGTGACTCCACAGCTGCTCCGAGTCCCCTGGAGGAGACCGAGGAGGCAAAGCCACCTCAGGAGGCTGCAGAGCTGGGAGAAGGGGTCACAAAGGGGCAGAGAGCCGCAGAAGAGCAGCGGGGAGAGGGAACTGAAGCCCCACCTGATCTCCAGCTGGGACAAGGTGAGATTCCTGTTCCTGAGGGTGTGGAAGAAGCTGCTGGTGAAGCAGAGCGAGCTGGAGGAACAGCTGAGGCCTGTGGTGATGGGCAGGCACCAGAGGAGATCCCAGCCTGCCTGCCAGGAACCCAGGAGGAGAAAATCAAAGTTAGTGAGGGAAAACCAGAGGAGATCCCAGCCTGCCTGCCAGGAACCCAGGAGGAGAAAATCAAAGTTAGTGAGGGAAAACCAGAGGAGATCCCAGCCTCTCTGCCAGGAACCCAGGAGGAGAAAATCAAAGTTAGTGAGGGAAAACCAGAGGAGATCCCAGCCTCTCTGCCAGGAACCCAGGAGGAGAAAATCAAAGTTAGTGAGGGAAAACCAGAGGAGATCCCAGCCTCTCTGCCAGGAACCCAGGAGGAGAAAATCAAAGTTAGTGAGGGAAAACCAGAGGAGATCCCAGCCTCTCTGCCAGGAACCCAGGAGGAGAAAATCAAAGTTAGTGAGGGAAAACCAGAGGAGATCCCAGCCTCTCTGCCAGGAACCCAGGAGGAGAAAATCAAAGTTAGTGAGGGAAAACCAGAGGAGATCCCAGCCTCTCTGCCAGGAACCCAGGAGGAGAAAATCAAAGTTAGTGAGGGAAAACCAGAGGAGATCCCAGCCTCTCTGCCAGGAACCCAGGAGGAGAAAATCAAAGTTAGTGAGGGAAAACCAGAGGAGATCCCAGCCTCTCTGCCAGGAACCCAGGAGGAGAAAATCAAAGTCAGCACTGAGGGAGAACCAGAGGAGATCCCAGCCTCCCTGCCAGGAACCCAGGAGGAGAAAATCAAAGTTAGTGAGGGAAAACCAGAGGAGATCCCAGCCTCCCTGCCAGGAACCCAGGAGGATGAGGAGAAAATCAAAGTCAGCACTGAGGGAGAACCGGAGGAGCACTGAAAGAGCACGAGGAACCTGCAGCTGCACCACGGAGCACACGGAGCGTTCTCTGCAGCCCAGAGGGGAATTTGCTGCCTCCATCTCACAGGGAGTGAGGCCAGAGGGTGTTTGTGCTCTGAAGGACCCAGAAATCAGGGGATGGAGGCAGAAAAATGCTTTAAAAAATGATGTTCAACTCAAAATTTGTGCAATGTCTTCTGCAAGGGGCACTACCTCCTTCTTTCTGCTGGAGTGGGGGCATGGGCTGAGTGTTTATTGTACAAAAAATGTATTTATGTATTTATTGATGTATTTATTTATGTATTTATTGATGTATTTATACCCTGGCTGGGGCTGTGCACGTCACGGTTATCTCTGCCCGGGGTTAAGCCACGCCTAACAAACCAACCAGATTTATTCCTTGTACTTGTCTGCTCACCCCCCTGCTGTAACCCCTATTGGGAATTGATTATGTGAATTGTGTGCTGCAACTGGGATCAATAAATGGGTGCATTTTACCACCGGCTGCTGGGAAATGTTGGGTTATTAATGGGAATTTGCTTTGTTGGGTGGAGGTCAAGGAGCTCGGACTGGAAGGAGCTGTAAACACACACACACAAAAAAAAAAAAGCTTCCAGTGGTCATTTTGCTGCGAATAATCAATAAATTTCTGGCGCCTGCATAGCCAATGCTGGTCTCTAATTATGCAGTGCTAAATAGAGGGGAGGTTTCCCTTCAAAGCTGGCTGGTGGCACAGCTCTCGCTGATTTTATAAATGATGTGGCGCTGAAGGGAAGCGGGGAAATAATACAGCCTAATTTCTTGCGAGCAGAAAGGCTTTTATACCACATTATTCTGCCAGAACTCGTAGGGGGTTTAAGAAAAATTTAGAAGGGAAATAATTATTTCTGTACGCTGGGCAAGTGCAGCGTGAGGGAGAGCAAGGAAACCATTGCCAGCTCGTGTTCCTGCACGCACCCTCTATTAGCAGCGCTCACAGGAGGCCAAAAATGCTGATTTAAGGCAAGCCAGGGTATGAGGGTGTTGAGAGGAACATTTCTATTTAAGGGATGATTGGTTTTACTGTCTTGATGTGCTCAATCACATCAGCAGTGGGGTGTACCCTAAAAAGTGACTTTGAGCATGAGGCTGCCACTTTCCAAACCTCTCCACTTCAGCCAGAGTTGCTTAATATTTTTATTTTTATATTTATTTTTTTCCTTATGACCCCGTCTGATGGAGACCCTGCCCCTGGAAATGTCTCATTTGAAAAACCCAGAGCCTGTTCCTTGGCTGCTCCCCATGATCCCAAAGGCCCCTCCTGCTCACGAGCTGGGTTTGGCTGCCCCTGGCAAAGCTCTGCTCTTGGGCTGGAGATTTTTTTCCACATTGAAGAGAATTTGGGTTCAAAAATCAGTGACTTGGCAGCTTCCCCCTTGCCAGGAGAGCGAGGAGGCCTGAGGAAATCATGGCGAAGCAGCAAAGAGCAAAAAACCCTCTGTGCATCGCTCTCAGATGTTCAGATCAACCTCTGTAATTGTATTTTGTGCTTCTGATTTAGTGAAAGCAGCTCAGAATTCATGGGATCCTGTTAAAGTTACTCAGGAGCTCCCTCCCCTGTGTCTGAAGGTGTGGGGCTAATCAGGAGTCACAATAAATTAATAATTTCATGAACAATAAATGAATAATTACACGAACAATAAATGAATACATGACACTGGTGGTGCCACATTAGAAAAAAGAGGGGCAGGGCTCAATTCTCACCCCAAAAGGAATCCCGCAGAAAAATTCTGCAGGCTGGAGTCTCCCAAACCTCTGTTCAGGCCCTGTTAAATTAAAGCTGGAGGGCTGAACTTCCAAAAAGTGCCTCCTCAAAGAGCAGGGCCGAGCTCTGAAATCACCTTAAGGGTTTTAAACTCCTGTTCCTGCCCTGAGACCGGGGAAATCCCCGTCTGGAACAGCAGAACTCCTGCACCACCCAGCAGAGCCCATCCCTGGCTCCTCCAAGCTCTGTCACTGCTGAGGGAAGGGAAATTGTCCCTTTTGCTGCTCTTTGCCTCGTGTTTCCGGGCAGCTCCTAATTGGGGGATTTATGAACGATGCAGCGGCTCTGACTCAGTTCCCAGGCTCCAGGCTGCCCTCTTTGGATGATCAGCAGCAAATTCCCTGCTAAAATCCACCAGGAATCGCTGCCAGCGAGCGTGGAGCAGCATCACTGAGTGACACATCTGTCCCGGGCTGCAATTTAATATTTTGGCATTTGGGAAATCTTAGCTCCTGTCGCTAAGAATCCTTGCTTTTAACTTTTAAAATTAAACTTCCTGTCATTCAGCAGGAAATATTGAAAAAAAACCTGGCTACATTTGAGGAATTAAGCCCCAGGAGTGTTTAGGAGCTGTAAGGAACTCCAGGGTTTCTTTTTGTTTTGAAGCACCTTTAGAAATAATCATCCCCTCCTTGTCACAGAAAATCTGTTTCTCCTGAACTCTTACACAACTAAATAAAAATAAATAAATAAAAAGTTCTGGAAACAGCTGGTCAAAAATGAGAAACTTCCCTTATCCAAAGCAGCAGCTGCTGGTCAATATTCGTGTTCAATAAAAAATAATTTTGAGTTGCTTTGGTTGTTCTATCCCTGCCTGGCTGTCAAGAGCACAATAATTCCCTTGTTTCCTCACACTCTCCTCTCTCCACAGCATTGGAGGAGCCCCGATGTAAAATCACAAAATCTGCAATGATCTGACAACCAAACCCAGCCACAATGTGAAAGTTAGAAAAGTTCTGAGATAAAAACCACTCAAAACACCTTTCCTGAGAGAGAAACATGATGAGAAATCTCCCCCAGCTCTGCCTCCTTTGCTGCCAAGCGCCTCAAGGAGAGGAGAGGCAGCCGGGAGCTGTTCCTGGATGGGGAGGGAATTCTGTGCCTGCAGCACCTCGGCTGTGAGGGGTTTGTCCTGAATTCCATCGCGCAGCCACAGAATCCCAGGATGGTTTGGGTTGGAAAAAGCCTTAAAAATCATAAAATAATCTCCTGCCACTGTCACTGAAACTGCAGGAAGAACAAAAACTCTCCAACACCATTTTCAGTGTCAGAGAATCCAGGCATTGCTTTATTCCTGCCCAGGATGGGGCTCTGGCCAGGATGGGCCACAGAAATCATTTCATCCACACCCAGCCCGGCTGTGCAGAGAAAATCATTCCAGGACACAGGGATTTTACCCGATTTCCCCCAAACTTTATCCAGTCAAACCCCCAGAGATCCATTGGTTCCGTGTCCATTGGTTCCGAGTTGGGGAGTTGTGAGGATTTGGGTTCCTGTTGGTTCCAGATCTTCTTTGCTTCTGATGTTGATGAGGCCTTGATTGCTGGGTTCTGTGCTCAGTCCTTGCCCGGCACAGGCGGCTCCCCCTGGGCCAGGGCTGTTGTTTGGAGCTGCTGTTGGTTCCTGGCCCTTGCTGGCCCTTGCTGGTTGTTCTCTCTGTGCATCTCCTGGGCTGCTCCCGGCCTGGGGAGATGCTGAGCTCATCAGGCCTCCCCCGGTTCATTCTGGGATGGTGAACACCGACTGGAGTTAAAAACATTCTAAACTCGGTGTATTTTGTAGCACCCCGGGCAGGGACAGCTCCCACTGCCCCAGGCTGCTCCAAGCCTGGCCTGGGACACCACCAGGGATGGTGCAGCCACAGCTGCTCTGGGCCAGGGCCTCCCCACCCTCCCAGGGAAGGATTTCTTCCTAAATCCCCCCTCTAAAGCATTCCCGGTCAGTTTGGAGCCATTTCCCCTCATCCCCTTCATGTCAGAGCTCTCCAGCCTGTGCAGAGAGGGACCCCACAGCATTTCCCTGCAGTTCTGTGTCACTCCTTGGGGGATGAAAAAGAAAACAAGATCTAAATGCACGGAACCCTCGGAGGTGAAACACGATCTGACAGACCCCAATCTTTCCTGCAGCTGTGGGGGATCAGTAATTAAATCATTAGGGTCAGGTGGGAACCCTGCCCTATTTAAGGTGCAGCTGCTCCCCCCAAGCTCTGTTGGGAGCTGCTTGGGGCCATTTCCCTTGGAAGTGAGTGTGGGCATTGCATGACCCGGGTTTGGTGGGGATTTTTTCGGAAGGAGGGATTTTTCTGCTTTGTTTTTAGGGGTTTCTTTGCCTTCTCCAGCGAGAGGGAGCTTTGCCTTTAGGGTTTCAGCGAAACTGTAATTAGGCTTTCTTCTGCCTTTGGCTTTGAACAAAATTCTGCTGGTGGCAAGATGGGACTGAAAATGAAACATCCACGGCATGAAATGGCAAAATGAGGATGAGGAAGGGAAATAATTTTCCTACATGTAAAAAATAACTGTATTATTGTACTTAAAGTAATGAACATCTCTATCTTTATAAACAGCCCCCCTTCAGGGACAGCAGCAGTAAAATCTGATTTTTTGCCATATTTTGAGCTGCTTTTGCAGTGATGACAAAGAAATGAAAGTATAACACAAAGTAAGTTATTATTTTCCTTTCCCCTCCTGGCATTTTACTGCCCTACCAAATACCATGAAACATTTCCTGGCTTTATTCATTTACACAAAATCCTCGCTGCTGATGCAGCAATTGCTTACTCTGAAAGCTCAGCGGGATAAAACATTCATTTATTTGTAACCTGCCCAGCTCTGGTATCAAAGAGCATCTCTCTCTTATTTTATTTTGGTTTTTCTCCTCCAATAGAAGCAGATGGGTTCGTTTTTCTCACTTTTCCTCTGTAGTTTTAAGTGATTAAGTTCATGTAGTCTTACAAGCGAGTGCCTAAGCACCATTTGTACCGATTCTGCCTGTAAAAGCAGCTCCAACAGCGCAGCAAAACTGCTCTGGATCCATTAGCGCCACTCTAAAAACCTCAAATCCTAAATTATGGATCTGGTTTGCTGTCGCTCCTCTCGCTCTGAGCTGCGCTGGCCGGAATCTGATGGTGTTGTGAGGCGCTTCTGCCTCACTTGGAATGTTCAGCTCTAAAAAGTGGCCCAAAATCTGCAAATTCCAAAGAGTGGAGCAGCTCTGGGAGAGAGGGAATGCTGTGGGTGTTGCTGGCTGCCCTATTTCAGGGTGCTGCCTTTTCCCCTGAGCCAGGAAAGAAGGCTGAGGGGTTGTGATGCTGCAGAAATATTATTTAAATCATGTTTCCTTTGTTCCTGCACTTGTATCCTGCTTAAAAATGAATTTTTAAGTTGTGTTTGCCCCTTTCCAGCATTCAGCATGGCAGATCCCAAATGGGATTGATGGGACAGTGTGCAGGCCCTTTTTTCTCTTCCCCACCCCAATTCCTTCTCCCCTTGCCTTGCGGAGCGCTGGGACATTTCCTGCCAGTGCCGCAGCTGTAAAAATGCCTTTTACAAGCAGAACCTGAGGTAAATGTTTCTCTGCACTCACAATGTGCTGCCCCTTTTGAATATCTGAGCTTGCAGCAGTGGTTCCTCGAAAGCAACTCAATGACTGCTAAAATAACGACCCCAGGGCCTGGAATCCACTTGTTCCTCATCTCTCAAAAAGGAATTTTTTTTCTTTTTCTTCCCTTTCTCCTCCCTTCCATGTCTTACCAGGCCTATGAATGACTTCCCTGGGTAAATGTGAATTTCTTTGTAGATTAATAAAGGGTTCAGGAAGCAAGAGGAGCCCTAAATAGTATTTACTTTGGGAATATCAACGAATAACCGCAAAGTGCAGTGCAGGCTGGGGAGGGAGCGACTTCCTAAACGCTCTCAGTGACATCAAAAGGCTGTTCCTGAGCTAAGTCTGGCTTAAAAGCAATAAAATCTGCGACTCTGCAATGAGGTGGGAATTTGATTTTGGTTTGAGAGGGGCACTTTGTGCTCTGATATGGGGCTGAGAAATGAAATGGGAATTTGATTTGAGAGGGGCACTTTGTGCTCTGATATGGGGCTGAGAAATGAAATGGGAATTTGATTTGAGAGGGGCACTTTGTGCTCTGATATGGGGCTGAGAAATGAAATGGGAATTTGATTTGAGAGGGGCACTTTGTGCTCTGATATGGGGCTGAGAAATGAAATGGGAATTTGATTTGAGAGGGGCACTTTGTGCTCTGATATGGGGCTGAGAAATGAAATGGGAATTTGATTTGAGAGGGGCACTTTCTGCTCTGGTACAGAGCTGAGGAGGGCATTCTGTTGGGTTTTCCTCTCTTGCAGGTGGCACTGGAGTGATTTTTTTTTGGCTCAGCCAGGCTGGAATGAGGATCAGTGTCTGCTCCTGAAGGCTCCGTTTGTGCCCAGACCCTCGGGATCCCCGCAGAAGGATCTGCTCCTCACACCCCGACCATGGGCAACGAGCTCAGCCACAGGAGGCCCTGGTGCAGGAGGTTCAGGAGGTTTGAGAGGCTGGTAGCTGACGAGAGCACGGCTGTGCCCGATGTCCCTGCTGTCCCCGTGGCCCGGCCAGCCCAGGCTGGGACCCCTCCTGCAAGTGAGAAGCCCCGGGGTGCTGCCAGCAAAGAACAGGGGAGAAAAATGGAAAAGGCCTCGTGTCCCCCAGCTGTGGGCCAGGGAAGGGTGACAAACACGGAGCTGCAGCAGCGGGGAGAGCCCCAGCCTCCTGCAGGACAGGCACGGGGGGCTGGGGACAATTCCCCCACCATGAATCCAGATGGAAAAACCTCTGCTCCGACCCGGGAAAGAGCTGCAGGAGCCAGGGCAGCTGCAGGACACACTGCGGTGACACCGAGGGATGTCCCCGTGCTGCCTGCTGGGGAGGTGGGCACCAAGCAGGGGCCAGGGAGAAGCAGCTCGGGGTTGCCCAGGAGAGGCAGCAGCAGGGCCTGCAGGGCCAGCCCCATCTGCAGGTGGCTGAGACAGCTCAAGGCTCCGGCAGGAAAACCCAAAACCAAGCCCGGGGCTGTCACCAGCCAGGAGTGAGGCTCCTGTGGGCTGAGAAAGCACCAAGGGCCCAGTGCCACACCTGCAAGCAAGGACTGGTGAAGGAAGTGGGTTTTGTATGCAAGAGGACATTGTTTTTGTCATATTTAAACTGCTTGGCTGTTGGATATTCCTGGTTTTACCCCCTCTGTGGGCTCAGCAGATATTCCCTCTGCAAGGGAGGTGAAGGGGCTCTGTTCCCTCAGCAGAGGTTGTGAGGGATGTTTGGGGCTGGGCTGGAAATCTCCTTTTCCACCCTGCGAAGGTGCCAGTGCAGCTTTGTCCCTTCCGGGTGCTTCCTGTCATTATTTAATTTTTGTAATAACTTCCTCTGCTTAATGGGCTGGGAGAGGTGTGAGCAGCAGCAGCATTATCGGCCTAAATTAATAATTATAACCCCAGTAAATGCTCACAAATGGTGAAGGGGGAAGGTTTGGTGAACAAGGGGCTCCAGTTTTGCCGCTGGAATTGTTGGCTTCGTGTTTCTGTGTCTGAGAGTCAATAAAAGCCACTTTCACTGCCTCCAATGACGCCTCGGCTGCAGCTGGGAGCGGGGTAGGGGAGGGAAGCAGGGCTGGGATGTCACAGATGGGGGAACGGGAGCTGCGAGGGCTCCTGCAGTGCCAGCGAGCCAAGGGTGGAGATCTGGGGCTGCTCCTGGATGGCCAAATGGGGAATGCAGGCTCAGGACAAGCCTGGGGTTGGATTTCTGGGGCTCAGCACCGTCCGTGGTGCTGCTCCTGGATGGACAAACGGGGAATGAGGCTCAGGACAAGCCTGAGGTTGGATTGCTGGGGCTCAGTGACATCTGTGGGGCTGCTCCTGGATGGATAAACAGGGAATGAGGCTCAGGACAAGCCTGGGGTTGGATTGCTGAGGGCTGCTCCTGGATGGACAAATGGGGAATGCAGGCTCAGGACAAGCCTGGGGTTGGATTTCTGGGGCTCAGCACCATCGGTGGGGCTGCTTCTGGATGGACAAACAGGGAATGAGGCTCAGGACAAGCCTGGGGTTGGATTGCTGGGGTTCAGCACTGTCCATGGGGCTCCTCCAGGTGTGCCAGAGCTGCCCTGAGCCCAGCGGGGAGCAGTGAATGCACCCCAGAACGCTGAGCCCTGCTCTGCTGAAGGGTCTGGCTCGGAGCAAAAATCCACCTGGGAGCAAAAATCCATCTGGGAGAGGGGAGAGAGAAAGAGGAGCTGAGCCCAGGAGGGGCTGCAGGGCTGTGCTGGGGGTACCAGCAGGAGGGGGAGCAGTGCCAGGAGAGGGAATGAGCAGCAGCCGGAGCTCCTGGTGCTGCCTCCTCCGCCCTCCCCAGGTACCGGCGCTGCCCCTGCCCTGGCTGCCACTAAATCCCCACTTTGGGCAGCTTTGATCCTGCTCCCGGCTGGACCACAAGGAAGAAAAGCCTCATTCTTGCCCTCCTTTCCTCCTCAGAAGCCCCAGTTTCACTTTCTGCCTCGTTCTTCCCTTCCAGGTGCATCCCCAGCTCTCCCGAGGTGCCCAGGGACAGCCAAGCGCCTTTGCCTCCATCACTGCAGAGATTTTCCTGCTAAAATCCTTTAAAGGGCTCAGAGCCACCTTGGAGCTCCTCTGGAACAGAATTAGGCCAAAAAAAAAATAAAAAATAGCTTCAGCACATCCTTTCCTCCAGCTCTACCTGCACCCAGAGCAGTCGGCTGTGCCAGGCGAGGAAGGAAGAGGTGGGGAAGCAGCTGCTTCCCACCTTGTGGCAGAAGCACCATCTGCTCTTCCCCTGCAAAAAAAAAATAATTCCTCGGGTGCTGATGACCTCTGAGGATAAGATTTACCTTGTGTAGTCCCCAGGTTCCCCAAATAAAAGTCACAGGAAATTTTTAAAAGCAGAGATGCACCCCCAAAAGACTGGAATGTTGATTTTTATAGGCAGCAAAGTGTTTTTTTAGTTTTTCCTGAAGTCAGTGAGGCGTGGAAGTGCCACCCTTTATTGATTTGGGGTTTTTTAAAAAGCAGGAAAGCCTTTGTTTGTTTCTTTCTTTCAAATATTGATTCTTTGAATTTATTTATTTCGGGTTTTTATTTATTTATTTAGGTTCTGTGCTTGTTTGGGTTTTTTAAGGCAGAAGTGTTCTGGGTTTTTTTTTTTTAAGCCAGGTTTCCAATCTTGGAGTGGAGGCCCTGAAGAGGAGAGCAGTGAATCGTGAGAAATTTGGAATTTGGGGAAATAAAGCAGCTCAGGACCTGTCAGGGGATGGTTTGAAATGCTGAGCTGGGTTCTCAGCTGATTCCTTTCATCCCACTTTTATTTTTGCCATCGTCTCTGGAGCGCGGCCGGTAACGCTTTGTCCATTAGAGATCGTTAAAAATTCAGGAGGAATCCTGGTTTTTACTGGGCAGCCCCAACTTTCACACACACCTGAGCAAAAGTGGCCACAGAACTGGGATTTCCTTGGGTTTCAGGTAAGGAACTTGGTTTCAAACTTGCTGTAAATTCACTTAGATTTGTGGGGTTTTTGGAGGTTTTTTGTGTTTTTTTTTTTTTTTTT